>JAVJAQ010004468.1:0-306966 GCA_032362365.1 Zygogramma bicolorata | reverse complement strand
GTACTTGAATTTTTACACACAGACACGATTCATTTCTTCTGAAAAAGTTTATGTTGATTGAACCTTTCTTGTAATCAGTTCGTCCAAAAGGGGGACGGGCAAATATTTATTTTAAAAGTATGCCGTCCCGTGATTGCAAAGATGTCGTTGTCATGCTTCGCGCTAACTGCTGTTTCTTAAGTGTGAGATTACATAATGCAAATGGACTTGAATACTCATAGCGATATTATATTTTATCGATGTTGCATGTTCTGTTAGCCCATAAATAGCGGCGTATTGGAATCCTGCGGTGGGCCAACCAATTTAAATCTCGAAATGGAAAAATAATGTTCACGAATTGACATCTAAAAACGTTCCATACATACATTTCTCAATTACCATCAGAAGAGAACTATTTGAATCTATTTAACCATTTAGCAAATACCCAGACTTCTTGACCCTACTAATTCCTTAAGATACCAAAAGATTGAGTTATAGATCCTTCTTCTCCATAATTATGCAATACTCCATAATCATGCTTGAACTCATGTCGATCTGTCAAAAGATTATTTGTAAATGTTGGATTTGCCTTTCCTCCAAAAAATCATTTCTATTCTCCTTCATTCTTCTGGTGAAATATCTCCCGTTTGACCAATATGACTAGGCAAAAACCACACGTTTTTGTCCTAGTCATTTCAATGAATTCACTCAAACGATAATCAGTTCTGTAGGCTATGTCTAATTTTATTCGGCATTGTCAAGATGAATAAGAGATTTATTTGAATAAAACTCATTTGGATATTGAAATAATTAGCTCTTGCGAACTGAGGAGTGGCTCTTTAGCAATCCACCTTCAGTCGATAATAATCGAACATCAAACAGTGTTCAATGACTTGCATGTCGAACCAAGTTATTAGCATAAAACGCATCATTGTCCATCATTTTGCAACATTCCGTGCAATACCTTTCGTTATGTAACCATAAGAGCCAGATAAATATTCGCATCATCTGCCACCACGATTCGAAGAATTATGAGAAGGTCTTCATCAAAATTGAACAACTCTCCTTTACGAGGATGCTTCCAGAAGTACTCGACCTGACGTATAGATACTGATTGTTGGTCGTGCTAGCAATCCCACGTTGAAAAGTTAGACCTCGTTTACCATGGCTTACTCTGGGAGAATACCGGGCAACGCTAGATTGATAATGCAATCTATACATTATCAAAATATAGAAATAGAATAGGAGTTTTGTTGCTATTTGAATGACAAGTTATGTCTAGTTATGTTTTGCAACTTTCACTACTTTGATCTCCGGTCACGTAAAATCGAGTTTTGATGAAAAATATGCTATCATTTTGTGGCGTCTGACGTCACATTTCGTTAGGACCAGTGGTAACGTGTTTTGTAAGTTTGAATTTCCCTCACTGATTCATCACTTTCATGAATATTCTATGGGTGCGAATGATAACTGAGTAAAAAAATACCTTTCGATCACGATGTGGAGATAATAAAAAATCAAGAAAAAATTTCATAAACGATTTCATTTATGACTAATACATAATGTAAGTAGTATAACTACTTTTCTTCGGGCTTGAAGGCCATCGTTCTTTGGAATTTCTTCCTAACGTTTCGCTAGCGCGAGTGGCCAGCTTCTTCAGAGGCTTACTCATCTCCGATGGCTAAACTTTTCGATTTCTCAAGGCGTATTTATATTGATGCAGGTAGTCTGGAGTGTTAATTACTTCTGTTGGGTTCGGAGAATAATCATCAGATCAGTTGCCGCACTACATGCCGTGATTTCATTAGTTACTCTTGATTTCCTCAGAATGGGATTCCAAATTCTGTTTAGACTCAACGCTTCTTCTTTTCTGCTGAAATTGTCCGTATGTTTTTGGATCTCAATCACCTCCCGTACCAGTCGGCTATGGTTACCCTGATTGGGGGCAATCAGTTTTGCATTTTCAAACAAAATCCTGTGGTTACCCTCACTCAGTGCGTGTTCCGCCACCGCCGACTTGTCAGTTTGCCCTAGCCTGCAGTTCCTTTCCTTTGAGCCTTGTTCCCATGGATCGTTTCGTGGTACCGATGTATACCTTCCCACAGGTGCACGGTATGCGATAATACCAATAACCTCGGCCGCGAAAGCCTTAACCATTTTGACATAATGTAAGTATTGTACTTATAGTTCCTGCAGTATAAAGCCATATATTTTCCTTTAAGGAATAATTGCGAGGGATTGATAGTAATATTCTTTATTCCCTCTTGTAGTCCTATCACAAAATTTCTTGAATTGAATATCACCATGGAAACGATGTAACCAAACTCCAAAGTGACAGTGTCAAAAGTGATCGTCTTTTTGTATTGAGATGAATGAAACTGAAGAATCATTTATTTATGATGAATAGATTAGTCGTGAATGAAGTAGAGTATAATTCTCGCAATAATGACTATTATTATTGACTCGTTGTATAATCTACTATTAAATTTTATGCATGCTCCCTATTCCTAACGCTGGCTTGATGCAACAATCTATAAACAGACGCAGACGATTGAAAACGTATGCACCTGAATAAAAATTTGAAATCGAATGCTCCTTTCGCTGTAATCGAAAATAATAAGATAATGAGGCACAAGTCGCAAAATTATCGTGAAGCAACTTGAGATTTTTGTGAAAGGTTGGAGCTAGAGAGCGAAACTGTACAGACGGCGGTTCATCATTATTTTTTCGCAATCCTAGACAGGTACCATTTATGGATATGGCGAAAAGATAATCCTTTTTTTGTAATCACGATTTATAATTGTATGATTGTTAGGTGGTACCGCTCGAAACCGATTATTAGTTATTTAGAAAAATATAGCGAAGAGAGCGGGGCCTGAATATTGAGAGAGCAATTTTCTTGAAGATGCAAGTGTGGTCTCGAAACACAGGTGTTCACGAGTACCTTCCCTTTTCCCTTGAATAACATGAAATTCATCTGTATGCTCTTTTCAATTGATTCATGGTTACAATTTTTTTTCTTTTTGCAATTTTTCATTCATTTTTTTTTTTCATGGTCCGACTCGACTGAAAATTTCATACCTGTGCCTATTACCTCCAACACTACAAAATGTAATTTCCTTAGATTCTCATTTTCCAAGGAATTTAATGCGACAATTTTTTCGAAAACTATACATTTCATAACTTGGTAATTTACTTGAAATTGAGCACTATATTAGTTTTTGATCAGTTAACAAAATCCCCCAAGAACCAACGCTATTTTCTCATCGATGTGTCAATTATTATGGAATCGTGCTTACTCATCGATTCATTATATCTTTCAATAGGAAATGTAGCGTTCACTGCAAAAACAAATGTTTTTTCTTGATATTATGACATAGTTATCTGCTTTAGTGCGAAGTGTGATGAGATATGATACGCAGAAAAATTGATCTGTTAAATTCCAAGTTGAATATATCATGACAGTTCCATCTCTATATATATATATATATATATATATATATATATATATATATATATATAATGAAAATAGCAAAGCCACCAAGGAAACTGCTATTTTCATTCCAAACCTCGTGTTAGCAAGTATACTCTCTTCTTATATAAGTACCTTTGTATAACATTGTCTTTTCTTCAGATGTCTTTGAAAAAGGAAATAAAATATTTCCGAAGCTTGACAAGTAACAAAGAGTTCTCTTCTCTCCTGGCCACAGACAATTGACTGCAACCCACGAAAGTTGTTTTTTGTTCTTAACTAGTTAGTCCAGACTACCCTTCTCCCCTCTCTCTCTCTCTCTCTCTCTCTCTCTATATATATATATATATATATATATATATATATATATATATATATATATATATATATATATAATCACCCACAAATGACTTTTATCATAAGTTTAACATCAAAGAATAGAAAACTTGCATCAACCTTTCTCAAGAATATGCTCAAGTTTGTATATAAATTGAAGTCAGGATACTTACTAACCTACCTAATCGAAGAAATAGCTAATGTAATAGGTCACATGCTTCAAATAATGATTTCTATATCAGTATTGCTAATGCTGCTACAAACACAGTGTTCGTCAAAGGTTTACAGCTTCACAATCAGAGAGTCAAAAGAATGCTTTTCATTGGGTAAATTCAGAAGCCAGCATGTAAAATATATGAAAGGTTTAACCTGTTATGGTAATATCACCACTTGTATTCTTTCGATTTCATTTGGGGTTCGTTTGATTATAATATTATCAGTATTTCGTAAATTTGTGGGTGTTCTGTATATTATTTATACTCTGTACCATTTCATTTATCTATACTCTGTGCTTGAGAGCTGATGTTAATGAAGATTATATAATATGATTGGCCATTGGAGAAAATTCTCACATATATAAAGGTATTGCATATTATAATCATTTCTAGGATAAATATGGCTATGAAGACAATTTCAGTGAACACAAAACATTCAAATAACTCTCGTAAACTCATCTATCAAAAAACGCCTTTTATTCTATAGATGAATATGTCCAATCTTAGGAAATATTACCAAATATTAATATATTGTGTATATATCAAATTGTTTTATGTGAATGTCATTCATTCATACTTGACATATCTTTTTTTTTAACTAGTCTTATAAAGTGAACAAGGTGTGTATTGGCGTTGTACAACTATGTATTACTTTCACAGATGACTAAATTCAATTCTATTCTACTTTTCCAACATCGCAACTATTAGAGATGAAATGAATGGATATAAAATACCGACAGCAACTCTTTGAGGTTCACGTGATATTTGAGAATGTAGAAGAACTTATATCATTCCTGTTCGCCACACATAATAGCTGCCGACAAAGCTCATTAGTTGAGCCTGATTCAAAAAAAAATCGAGAACTCCGTTTTCTGTTTCGTGCCAAGAAACATTATACGTCAGTCCTTTACAATATGTGCCAATAATTTGTTTCATAGTACTGTTACGATCTTTTCTCTGGGATCGTTAATAAAAAATCCAAACAACACTAAACTAATTTTATTACAACTCGTTATCACAATACAGTACAATCAATTACATTGCTCCGTTAACTTTCCAACGCTCGGTTCTAAAACCCTCTGTAATAGAAATTCTTTACTTCGACTTTCGCACTTAGCAATACACGAATAACTCTGCTAAACTCTCTCTGCGAATAACCTGTCTCCTCCGCGATGAAGTGTCTCCTTTTATACCTGTGTACGCCTATGGAGAATCTTCGAGAGAGGCCTCGATGATGTGTATCGAATTCTCCACGCGAACTGAAATTGAAAATGACGTTCCCTCTTCGACCCCTCATATTATTCTGCGTTCACAAGCGACAGGGCCGGCGCTAGGAGATTTCGTAACAGTACTTTACGATTATGTTGTTATTTTCTCAACCGATGTATATTTTTCACTTACAGATCCCTGTCTTTACATCATGCGGTTCGCTGCAAAGTTGCAGTTCGGCGCCAAAACTCAACAGGTAGCCAACACTGCTTTGAGGTTGGTCCAGAGGATGAAGAGAGATTCCATACATTCCGGTAGAAGACCGTCAGGACTCTGCGGAGCAGGTAAAAAAAAAGACTTCATTACCAACAGGTCTTACCGAAATAATAATAACGTTCATTTCCCAAGAAACTTACGAAGTTTATAGAAGGGAAACAAGATTTCTAAGAAAAACATACATTTTCGATGCGAGAGTATTATTCCTTTGACAATATATCTCCTTGCTTAACAACCAATCAGTCTATTTCAAATTTTGAAATTCAGCCAATAGAATCCGAATTACAGTGAAAATATAGCTTGTCGCTGTATTTTCACGGTGATAAACCTGCTTAGTTTTTGTTTTACTAGCTGTCAAGTGAAAATAATGATTTAAATTATAAACGTCAAATCTATGTGTTTTGATTAGTTATATTTCTTAATCAATATGAGCGATCGTTGGGGACAAATGGCGATTGGTATCATAGATGAAGCAGTGGAAAAGAGTATTCCCTTGAATACGGTCAGAAATAAAGAATCCAGGCAATTCAACAATTTTTGCTCAAACAGGGGTTATATTGTCGTCCTAAATATAATTCGTGGTATGATTAATAACCTATAATTTTTTGGAATATCAATTCATTGGCAATCCCAATGCAAGAAAATACAACTCGTCCTGCGGACTCGTTGTATTTTCAGCTTTGGGATTGCAATTCATTAATATTCCAAAAAATTATCGGTAATAATCATACCACTTATTATATTACCCCTGATAATAATAATGCTAACGGCAATATCATGTATTGATACAAGCTATGATTTTCTGTATAGAATCATGATGAATATCACGAACACGACTGATTTTGTTGAAACTGTTACGCATAATCCTTGTACAATTAAAAAACAGTACGATTTCCAAGTGAGGAATAAGTAAGTGTACTGCCAGAAGATATATTCTGGTTTGGAATGATTCAGACGCCCAGGAATGATAAACACGTGTTAACAGAGAGTATGTGTTGGATATTCGACGTTACTTCTTTCATAAAAGTTTTGAATTCCTCTTGCATTTAATTCGAGAAAAAAAAACAAAAATAATTTCCCCAAAACTAACTTCCCTACCCAAAATAATAATGTTGCTTTATCTCTGTTCTCTTTCTTCATCTACCTTTTCTTCTGATATGAGTTCTCATTTCGAAGGCTGGTTTTTGGTAGATTATTTTTTTCACTTGTCAAAATGTGACGTTTTTGTCATTTCAACCTATAGTAGCGGGTTATTCTATGGTTATTCTGGCCGATCATTCGGTATTATACTGATAAAACTACCTGGTCCTTGATAAAACATTGTTTACCTTCGAACTGTTAAAACTATTAGTTTCACGGCGTCGATTCTATTGAACTGGCTCATATTTATATAAATTATCATGAGTGAAGAGTTACCTTCTAATTCTTATTTTGTGGTATGAGAAGAAACCGTTGTGTGAAGATTTTGATACAACGACATAACGAATGATTTTATGTTCCTACTGGCTCGATTTTCATTTCATAAGGAATTTTCATTATCAACCTTGTACAATGAGAGGTGTGACGCCATCTCTTGGTATCGTCAGCAAGCATTGTCATATGTACTGCGTAAGCATCATATCTCTTCTGAATCATAGAGGGCATACATCGTTGTCCTACGGACTCGTGATTTTATCGATTGAATTTGAAGGACTCGTGGTATTACCTTTGCTTATTTTGATGTTTTTATCGAATACATGTTGAGAAGGAATCTTTTTTCTGGCTTGGGAACCTCCTGTAGTATGTTATTTGATAAAAAAAACTTTGTTATTCTACGGTTACAAGACAAAACTGCTCAACCTTAACTGTTCTTGATAGAATAATGAGGTATTTGCGATAGAAAAAAAGCGATACGCCCCCTATCGACTTTTGCGAGAACACTCAATGGTTAGATCGCAATACTCTAGTTTGCATGTGTTTATATGGGGCTCCTGTTGACTCTTCAGTCATTTTGGATTTTTATGATTTTTTGTGTTTGAGCTTTAATAGAGATCGTGGAGATTTTCAAGAGGTTTGGAAATATTCCAGTGAAATGATTGGAAGGTTTGCTGCTTTTCATTAATTTCGATTTACTTTTTGTTTTCTAGTTCTGGATATAAACCAGTTAATCTTTGATACAGTCTCTACGGTATGGGTGATAATGTATAATATAGTGTGTAATACATAATTCTAATTAGGGAGAATCACACCAATCAGCTGAAAACTGCCTCTTATCCTTTAATATTGGTTAAATACATGGAATGAATTTCATATTTGAGTGATCGAAGTAAATTTTTCCTGCTGAAGAATCTAATTTTCAATTATTTCAGGTGTGCCTCAATCATTAAATTATGCAATATTCTTTCAGTAAGCCATAAATCCAAGTCTCACCTGAGAAAAACCTTCTAATTCGTTCAATGAAATGTTCTTCAAGTATCTCACTCAGAAATCAATGACAAACTGAAACTCTCACGAACAAAAGGAACACGAGAACAACGAAGCTCCATATATACACATGCAAATATCAACATGACAATCTAACCATGAACAGTTCCGTGTTTCTCCGCCTAGCGCTGCGATCCTATTTTCTGTCACGAATAGTCTACGCAAAGTCAATTATAACGGCATAAAAACTAAACAGGTATGAAAAACTTCGTCAGTTCCTTTGTATAGTATGGGCGGCGTGATATAATTGTTTTTCACAATAATTATTTTTATGTGGAAGGTTTTATATGGTATCAACTAGTAAATCCATCGACCCAATACATTAGTAGTTTACTATTCGTATTGACTCTGCATAGACTATACATTGTATATCTTCAATTGCATTTCCTTACCTGATGAAACAATGACTCACTTCATTGTGTTACAGTTGACGTTATCATTACACAATGAATCAGGTCCATCGTGGAATGTCGATTATGAAGCAATGACAGCTCTGCTTACTTAAATAATACCTAAATTTTAAACAGTATACTATATTTATTATGTCAAACTGATTCTTTGTTTCTTCATTTTGCAGCGCTTCTGATAGCTTCCCGTCTCCACGAGTTCGGTAGAACGCCAGGAGACATTGTAAAAATAGTAAGGGTACACGAGACAACATTGAGAAAAAGGTAAGGAGCATTTACCTCTTCAAAAAAAGTGAAGGAGCTGAAATTTGACTGTTCGCTAAATGTTTTACAAAGCGGACAAAGATATTGATTTGAAACATATGCACAAAGGTTGGAATGTGACTATAGAATACAAAAATAAATAGGAATGTCGGGGACAACAACCACGTTAAATATTTCGAAAAAAAAATCTGGTGGCGAGATAGATTTTCATCATTGGTTGGTTTGTATTGATGGATCTAAGTATGGAAAAGCTGTCCTTAACTCGTCGAGTCCTATTTTCAACCTTTGTGAACATGGCGACTATGTTTAGAACATTCACATTAGGTTTGTTCTGGTTCTGAAAAATTGTGGTTCTCGGACGTCAGGATCATGCGCAGTTAATAAAGAGCGTTCTGGTTTGTCGAGGACAAGTTTGGATTGATGAATCCTCTGTTCTGGTTTCGCATTTAAAATGATCTCGGACCGTCCTGAACTATCACGACTTGTTTTTGCTCTTGAGCGAGAACTGATGAAAACTGTTCTCGATGCGCATGCGCAGTCAAGTTCAAGTCGCAGGTAGGGTAGGTGTTTGTTTATAGTTTATCAAGCTGTGGCATAGGCCTTAGTTTCTTCTTGTTAAAGTTGATTATTGTTGTCAGCCACTTTTTTATAGGTTCGCTCCAATATTTTTAATTTGTTTTCACATTTCGAAGGGTGAATGGTGATATGGCATCTATTGGATAACTCAATGGATAATTTTTCCCACATTTTTTTCATACTCCTAATTTCTCCTCTACCTACTTTTGGTTTGTATGATTTATACAAATCCAAAAGTATTAGGATTCTCTCTCTGCTAAAAAAGTTATCTCCATCCCTATCGTCATGTTTTTCATTTTATATTAGAAACTCTGACAACTGATATTCTTCTGAAAAATATTTATTTTTTAGTTATATCGGGACCATGCACTTTTTCACTCAATGTTTACCTGACATGGTACCAAAAATGTTAAAGAAAAATAATGAAAATATAAAAAAAAACTAAAGAACGATTCAAACTGCGATTACGAATGACGAACAAACATTGAACTGAATGAACTCCCAAAATCCCAAAATACTGTTTAATGGCAGCCAACTCGAAACTTCAAAACTCAAACCTACTGTGTTGAAACCAATTGAAACCAATAATTTCCAAGCTGCCCACTTGTAAAATGAAAGCTCCCTGTATACAAGAGATGGCGCAGTGGTCACTCAAAAAGAGCGTTCTGGTTCAACCAAGTGTTCGAGACTGTCCTGGACTGTCTGGGATTTTTTGCTTCTACGCATCATGTCCTGCGCAGGTTTGAAACAGTTCTGGATCTTCGAACCAGAACAAACCTATTATAACTGATGGAGTGGCCCTAAGAGAGAGAGGACTGCAGAGTGAGCAAGATGGAAAACTTCCATTATAACCTCTAAGCGAATTGGGCAATCCAACGACCTGTCAAAATAAATTCAATATGGCGGCAATGGTCAAACAACACTGAAGTTACTGCTTGTTTAACCTTGATTCATTGTTTTTTTTTACATTTTTGCTGTAAATTGCGAGTTCTGAATAGTGTGGTGTTTGTCTTTCTTTTGAAATGCCTGCGATTTGTATTGTAGTTGGTTGTGGAAGCCGTTCTAATCGTGATAAAGTCTCGTTTTATGCCGTTCCTGCAGAAACGACACACAGGTTTTTGACGGAGAAAAACGATTTGTCTAAACTTCGCAGGGCTTCTTGGATAGCAGCAATAAAGAGAAACGATCTGACAGAATCCATATTGAAACATCAAAAAGTTTGCAGTAAACACTTTATAACTGGTAGGCGTTTTATTAAATACTTATGAACATAGCTCTCCTAGTAGGGTAATAGGGCGTTTGTACTCGAATGTAGGAACTTTTTTCAGGTAAACCTGCTGCTCTTGAAGATAAACACCATCCTGACTGGGTGCCATCTCAACATATGGGGCATGTGTCTCAAAATGTAAGAAAACGAGCAGCAGATGTTGACAGAAAGGATAGACTAGATAAAAGGAGAAAACTGACCGAAACTGAGGTAAAATAGTTAATATTAGTCATATTTTATGTAAATTATTTTAAAAGATAAATAGCCATTCACTGGGGTATGTATAGTTAATGAGTCCTAGAAGTTCCCAGGTTGAAACAGCTACCCGCTGGGCATGTGTTGAGCGCCATTTAAAAGAAAAATGAAATTTTTAGTGGTATCATTTGAGGGAGGTCTACCTCAAGACTCAATAATTTTACTGAAATTCTAACAAAGCGTAGACCAAAAAAATCAGAAAGCATCAAATGCCAGGTTTAAATTGAAATTAATAGAAGGCTTTAATAGTGCCAAATATCATGCCTAATTTTTTTATCAATTCTTTAGTATGGAATAGAAGCTTTGCCCCAAGTGCGTCGATTAATCTGAGCGCTTATGGGTCAAGTACTCCTCCCGTCCCCCAAAAATATTTTCTCTGCGGGGCTTGCTCTAAACACATTGGTAGACCTTCCTCTTAAGTATGATTTCAATAAAGCAAGTTTTCACAGTTGCCAAAAATTATTATAATGAATTACTCTGTCAACAGGTGATGAATATAGATGAAACACCTCAACAGTCCCAGGAATCCCCGGATGATCAAATGAAATGCCAAGAGTCTGGAGTGTCTACACAGACTGATCTTACAATGGATGACCTTTCATTAAAATTAGACCATTACGAGTTTGCTTCCAAAAAGATGCACACATTGGAGTTAAGAGTGGAAAAGTCACCTTTTGGTCTTTTCGATGATGATTCAAATGACGACAAGTGGAAATATTATACAGGGTTTAAACATAAAATAGTAATGATAATATTTAAAAAAATTGAATCATTTGTTTGTGCAACTAGCACTACAGCATTAAGCAGTTTTAATCAGCTTTTGCTGACTTTAATTAAATTAAGACTAGGCTTACATTATAAAGATTTAGCATATAGATTTAAAATTTCTGCAACAACTGCATCTACCTATTTTGATCATATATTAAATATTTTGTATGACAAATTTAAATCATTAATCATATGGCCAGATCGGCCAAATTTAAAAACTGTACCATATTGCTTCAAGGAAACATTTCATGATAAAACAACTGTGATATTAGATTGCTTTGAAGTTTTTATTGAAAGACCGGCTCACTTATTGACACAGCAACAGTGCTGGTCTAATTATAAGCATCACCAGACAATAAAATTTTTAATTGGCATAACACCACACGGTTCTGTGTGCTATGTAAGTTGTGCTTGGGGGGGTCGTACATCAGATAAGGCTATTGTGGAGCATAGTAAGTTTTGTGATAAAATCAAACCAGGTGACGTAGTGTTAGCAGATAGGGGTTTTTTAATATCAGAAACATTGGGAGTATTGCAGGCAAAGTTAGTTATTCCTGCTTTTACCAAAGGTAAGAGCCAATTACATCCTTTGGAAGTGGAAGAAACGAGGCAAATTGCTCATGTTAGAATTCACGTAGAAAGAATTATTGGAATGCTTAAAAATAAATTCAATATTTTTAAAAGCATTATCCCAATTAGTATGTTGAAAAAAGGCAACAATGAAAAGGTTAATATGCTAGATAAAGCTGTTATAGTATGTTGTGCTTTGATTAATCTTTCTCCACCCATAATTCCCTTATAGTTTTTAATATTTAACTGTATTTTGGTTTCATTCATATTTTTTTAATTATAATTTATTAATTATTTGTATTGTAGTTCGTATTTTAGTTAATACTTTCATTAATTTTATTTGTAGTTTGTAAATTTTGTTGTTTTTTTTTTGTTTTAAAGCTAAAAATATAGTATATTTTTTTCAAATCGATTCAAATTCTTTATTCATGTCAAAATTCCAATTATAGTAATGTACTCTCGTAAAAATGAAATAAAATTTATATTTATAAGTACAAAATAAATAGTTCTACTGAAAAAGTTTTTTTTTTGTGGAGTGAACATGTATTTGAGGAAAATTTTGACTTTCTACTTCTCCACTTCATATGACAAATAAAAAATCTAATCTGAAATCTGCTAAAACTCTTTCAGATGTGGAAATCTCATACATAAATTGCTTTCAGGTACAAAAGGATTTTCATATCCATATCAAAAGAGTTTTAGCAGGTTTCAAATTATATTTTTGATTTGTCATTATGTAGTAGAGAAGTAGAAAGTCAAAAATGTATCCAAAATTGAATAAATACAGAATAAATGAACCATTAGATACCAATGACATTAGGAAATAAAACTATCATGCTACAGTTTCAAGGATAGAAGTTTATTTCTTTCCAATAAGAAAAAAAAGTTATAAAATCCTAAGGGGCATAAAATAATTTCACAATCGACAAAAAACAAGAATTGCTTACATTCCAAATGAATAGATACTTTAAGCTAAGAAAATGCTCATTTGATCCATTTATTTACAAAGAGGCAAAAAATACAAAATTGATTTAATTGCAGAAAGTAATACATAATATATTTTTTACTCATTTCTATTTCTCCTCACAATTCTGGCAATACCAGACATTTTTGGGTGTATCTACTAGTCCCACACATGAAAAATGAAACCACTTTGTCTCACAGTCATCCCCAGAGCACTCGATCATTGGTCTACCATCGTCTATACCTTTACAGACACACCAACGTATAATTTTGGCAACACCATCATCTTTC
Organism: Zygogramma bicolorata; assembly: GCA_032362365.1. Lineage (NCBI taxonomy): Eukaryota > Metazoa > Arthropoda > Insecta > Coleoptera > Chrysomelidae > Zygogramma > Zygogramma bicolorata. The sequence continues at coordinate 293,655 of JAVJAQ010004468.1, read as the reverse complement.
GTAAAGAATCTTCCCAATAGTTCTGGTATAATTACTTCCTCATGGAATTTTAATGCTACTCTGGACTCCCTTTCCCAAAATTCGAAGTCTGGCAAAATCCTTTGTTTGAAAAAAACATTGGGTGACCATATGATAAAGTCGCAATATTTTAATTCTGTGACAAATATTTGCATTTGAACTTGATAATAATAAGAATGCTTTTTATTAAGCACAATTTTATTATTTTCTTTCAATAGGCATGAACTTTTCATTTTCAAATATTCATATATGTCCAATACCTTTTCACTAAATAATAGGTATGGACATTTGACTTCTACACATCCACCTTGACAACATTCACAGAATACTAGTCTGTCTGGAGATGCTCCAAACTGTGGCCACCTAGTACTCACAATAAGCCCAACTTCATTAATGATTAATGAGTCGTGGTTTTCTTTTTCCATCTCGGTTTTGTACTGTTCAACAGCATCATTTTCATGTACCAATCCCCATTGGATTGCTTTTGTATTGAAAAGGATTTTTGTTGGATAGCATATAGATTTTATCAATGATAAGGATGGTTTGTTTTCGTTTGTCCTACAAACTAATTTGAATTTTGAAGCTGTTATTCTTCCAGCTTTTTGAATATACCAATTCTGGTTTGCACTCTGCTTTCTTGTTAGTTCCTCTATCTTAGTCCTTTGCTCTCTATTTATCTCGAAGCTTATATTTTTTGACATGGACATAAGCTCTGCGTGAGATTTTTTTAAATTAGTTTCATCATAAATAGTATTGAGAGCTGATGGCAGTAATGTACTTATATTTGCAGCTACCTCCTGGTCAAATGGCTCCAAAATCCTCATCAGTACAGAGGTCTCGTTTGCATCCGATATATCTTGTAATATATCTTTTATTTCATCTGTAGTAAGAGATGGCAGCTCTTTTCTGTCGACTGTTGTAACTGGCCTTCCCCAGTTCATGTCTCGCACTGGCACAATAGGTATTTGGCCCGAAGTTGATGGCGCTGACCAAAGAGAACGTATATCCGTGCATGATATTTCTTCTTTTTTTTTATATGCATATTCAGCAGCAAAAAGTACCGCTCCAACATGGCTGCATGTCTCACTAGTACCAGCCATACATGTACAGTGTGCGGTATGTATACCACCATCATTGCCAACAATGCACCATACTTCCAATGGTTTTGCACTATGCCGCTGCGAATGTTTTACCTGAAATAAATTACCAATATAAACTTCCACAATCAATATAAAAGCAACCCAGCAAACACAAAAACATTCTGGGTCAATTGAAATGTTACATTCAAAGAACATTGAATGTCAACAGTATAATACCAAAAACACATGTTTCTTTGAGAATAAAAAATTTCAAAACCTTGTAATGTTTTTTGTTTGTCAAGCAAAGATTCTGTTGTAATGCCTACTTAGTATACTAATAATTGGCAAACATAATAAAGATTAAAATACTGCATACCTTTCCAACTAACAGGAACAAATTATTAATCATTTTAGTTCCTGCCTTTACAACGAAACCAGATTCAAAATATTTGTAGGCTTGTAGACTTTTGTAAGCCTTCATTTGCTCCTTCGTATAAAAGCTGTGTGTTAGAACTAAATAACTAACAATATCCATATTTGTAATTGGTGGAACACCTTCAATGGAAAAGTTTAGGCTCTCCACATCAAGGATGTATGGATCCAGGCCATTAATTATCCTCAACTTGTCTTGATACCTTTAAGAATAAACAAACCATCAGCTTCTATGTTAATGCAAAATAAATAAACAAACAGAAAACACATCACAGGATATTTAGCATACCTTTTGCCAACATCCGGATTTTCCACTAATAACGTTTTAAGATACGCACTCTCCATTTTAAAATACGAAAATTATCCTCAAATTTTACAAAATCACCTCAAAACACCACAGACTACAAAGAAAACAGTTTTATTAACATAAAACAACACGATCATCTGAAGATTAATTGAAATCCTTACGACGCCGATTTCATTGTTTGACCATCGCCGCCATATTGACAGCTGAAAAGTCACGTGGTTTGGATTGCCTAATTCTTTCCTCATTGTAGCAGATAAAAATAGGTTAAGAACGATAGAGTAATTCAAGTCTAGAATTATCTTTCTGTCCTTTACAATATCACTTCAATGTGCATATCCTTTCTTTCTCTATTTTATTCCGCATTGTGTTATATGGAAAACTGTCATCAAGGCCAGTCCATAAGTTATGATGTCTATGGTTTAGAATCAATATTGAAGCATCTTGTTCCTGTTCAAACGGATATTGACCGTCGAATTTCCTTTCAGACTGATAGAATTCGGGGATACACCCAGCAGTTCCTTGACCCTGGACGAATTCATGACGGTCGATCTGGAAGAGGAGCAGGACCCTCCTTCCTTCAAGGCCGCCAGGAAAAAGGACAAGGAACGTCTCCAGAAGGTGAGCGTTTCGTTTATTGTTGTTCAATTTTTGTTGATCTTTTCTTCTCATCTTTTCTAGTTGATGGAAGAAGAGGAGGAGAATTTCACGCATTTGCAGAAACAAATCGAGGAGCAGTTGGAAAAGAACACTACTAGAAGGGTAGTGGTGCCGAAAATCGGTAAGTCGAACGTATGGATTCGTGGAATTGTTGGTTAGGAGTGGAGGATTCCTAGGACTTTGACGTGATTTTGATCGCAATTCGTGATACAGCTACCTATTTATCGTTTGAATTAAACCCAATAACTCAACATCATAATGAAAAAAACAAATGGTCTTGGGAATTGATTATATGAAAAAATAAATTAAATATTTCGGAATATCCGTTATCTCAATAATTTTAACAAAGCTCTATATGATCAGTTGTGTCTAGCACACACACACCAGTTCAAGGGTTTTTAGCAAATACACTTGCAAGGTCTTCCTAGGACCAATTTCTTGCTTTCCGTCAGTGCAAGCAACAACGTCATTTCTCAACTCTCTCCCTCTCAAAAGAGTCAATTATTTTACAACTTCATTTTCCCACTTTCCATCTCTATACTTTTTCTATTTTCAATATTTCTCTCATGTCTCAACTGTATCTCTATCTCTCTCGATTTCCTATAACTGTTCATCAACTTTCTTTTCGGTTGGTTTCTCTCAACTAGATCTATTTCTCCTTCAACAATCTTTCTATATTCCTTTTACAACTCATGTTCAACTATTTCAACTGTATCTCTTTCAACTATATATCTCAGCTCGTTTTCTTCCTCTTCCTTACTTAAGCGCGTTTTTAGTATTTTTCTCGCCTCTTCTCTACCAACATTCCCTAATAGCTGTGATTTGAGAAAGAGGCAGTTGAAATATCGGAGAGAAAGTTGAGAGATTCGAGAACGGAAGTTGAGAGATTTGAGAAAGAGACAGTTGAGAGATTCCTGAAATAGACAACTCAGAGTTTTCAGAAAGAGGCAGTTGAGAGATTGAAGAAATAGGCAGTTGACAGATTGAAGAAAGAGCCAGTTGAGAAATTCGACAAAGACGCCGTTGAGAGATTGAAGAAATAGGCATTTGACAAATTGGATAAAGAGACAGTTGAGAGATTCGATAAAGAAGCCGTTGAGAGATTCGAGAACGGTAGTTGAGAAATTTGAAAGAGACAGTTGAGATATTTCAGGAAGACTCATTTGAGATATTTGAGACAGTTGAAAAATTTGAGAAAGATTCCAGAAAGAGGCAGTTAAGAGATTTTGGATGAGAAAATAAAGTTGAAAGGGGGGTATAGTCGAGAGAAAGAGGGAGAGGATCTGGGAAATGCTTTCTTGGGAAGATGAAAAATTGTTCATCGAATGGGGACGTTGGTCGTGCGGATCTTCAACTTCGGACTTGGTGTAGGTTGCGAGTGAATAATGAAGTCGTAACTAAAATAGAATTTATTCAAAAGTTTTAAAAGTACAAGGAGCATTAGCATAAATCATCCGAACCAAGTCCGCCAACTATACACCTCCGCTCTTCCTCTTCTCGCACGCCTCCACCAGCTTCTCGGCGACGCTGCCCACCGCCTCGACGGCCGGCGTCCCCTTCAACTCCGCCACGCAGTCCCTGCCCTCGTCGCAGCACCTGGTGACGCGCGCGTCCAACGGCAAACAGCCCAAGAAGACGACCCCCAGGTCCTCGCACATCTTCCTCGCCCCTCCCGTGCTGGCTGGGAAAATCGTCGACGACCCCCGGCACGTGGGGCACACGAACGCCGCCATGTTCTCGACGACGCCGAGCACGGGTACGCGCACGCGCCGGCAAAAGTCGATCTCTTTGCGCACGTCGAGCAGCGCCACCTCCTGGGGCGTGGCGACGACGACGGCGCCGGTGACGCCCGCCTCCGAGAGGTACGTGACGGCGGAGAGGTGTTCGTCCGACGTGCCGGGCGGCGTGTCGATCAGTAGGAAGTGCGTCGCGCCCCAGTCGACGTCGGCGAGGAAGTTGCGGATGATGGCGTTCTTGCGGGGGCCGCGCCAGATGACGGCGTCGTCTTGGGAGGCGAGCAGGAAGCCGAGCGACATCACCGAGAGGTTGTCGTCGACGTAGACGGGCGACCAGCCGCTGCCTGGAACGGAGCAACGTTTTTAGGTTAGAAACGTCACGTGCGGTTTGCGTAATCTATTCCGCGATGGAAAATAAGCGATACGCCCCCTATCGACTTTTGCGGGAACACTCCATGGTTAGATGTGTTTTTATGGAGCTGTTGTAGGGTTTCACGAGACCAAGAGACTTCTCCTGATACAAGATCAAGACTTGATTTCTCAAGACCAAAACCAAGATTTGACTCTTGAGACCAAGACTGAGAATCTCTCCCAAGAGTCTTGGCCTTGGCCTCGAAAGAAAAATAATGAACTTAAATTCGCTCAATATTCAGAAATATCTGATAGCTATTTATTTCAATAAATCATTTTTTATATGGTAGGTTTTTAATGTTTGTTCACTCAAAAACGGAAATGAATTTTCCAAATTCAGTTTTGTAGTTTTACAGTTAACATCAAATACGTGTATGTTGTAAGGTTGTAGAGGTCCAAACCTGCTGTTGAGGGGCCGTTCAAATATTACGTAAGCATTATGAGGGGGTAGGGGGGTCTTTGTTTTGCTTATTTTGGATGACATGGGGGGGTAGGGGAGTCTAGCTGATGATTACGTCATCGGTAGTTATTTACTTCTTCTTACTTCTTTCCACAAATATAAACGCATACGTTTAGGCACTTCTTTAGAACCGATTAGGGAAATTACCGCGCGCTGTTCAGTTGTCTAAATTTCCTCTGTCAGTGTATTGTTTCGTTTGGAAACTATAGCGAGTAGACGTATTGTAAGCACAGCAAAGCAAGTTAACATTCGTGTTACTGTTGATTCCATTAGCTAAATAAGATGTCGTTTCAAATAGACAAATCCAAGTTATACCCAAAATTGTTTGGAAGTTTCAAAAATTTTCATACGAGTACGAAAGTACAAAATGTACGAAAGTTAGTTAACGTGGTGTGGCGAAAGTATAAATTATAAGCAAAGTCCGACGAGGAACTAGATCGTAAGATTATAATATTTTTGTCCCTTACTCTATGTTGAATACTGTATCACTAAAATCAAATCTCTATCCTAAATCTATTTCCATTTTTTAAAATTATAATCATAATATAAAAAAATACATTTTAAATTGAAAAATGTTTACGTAAGCATGGGGGGAGGGGGTGAAAGATTTGCTTACTTTTGCTGACAAGGGGGGTGGGGGAGCAATTCAATAAATCTGCTTACGTAATATTTGAACGGCCCCTGAAGAAAAAAAATTCTTGGTTCGAATTTGAAATTTTCGGAAATGTTTTCGATACTGATTGTCACTTCCAGGTAAACTTGGCCACGATTTTTTATTTCAAATAAATCATCCTTTGTATTTATGCTTACCTATTTGAATTTCAGGTTGGGTATCCTATTAATATTCTATACCTATCCTCAACTGTTTTTCAAATAATGACAGATGAAAAGTGAGATTTTGCGATTTTCGACAGCCTATTACCGTAGCTTCATTAAGTCACCCTGTATATGGGTTGTATGTATTTTTAAAAATACCATGAAGAAGGTAGATAACATATTTTTTTATTGAAAAACATGGATACAGATTCGTTTGAGTTCCACCGTTGCACCCACCAGAGTTTGAAACTAAATAAAAATATTAAATTATGACCAATATATTTGGTCGGCTGTGTGATATTTGCCCACTCCTACATAATATAATATGCATTGCAATTTTCTCAGGATTCGGATTCCACCACCTTGCCGCATGCATCTTACTGCTCATCACACAATAATCCATTGTAAAATGGTCAACAAAAACTCAATTAACATTCCGACCCTTTTAAAACTTTTTTAGGTCTAATTAAATTATTATTTGAGATTTCTCAGAATTTATATCCTTTTGGTGAAATAAGAAATTTATTTTTCTTACTTTACCAGTACAAATGGACAATTGTTAAAAACTGAGAAATATGAAATACCTATTATATGCGAATAAATTGGACAATTGAATTGGAATATTTAAATTTCCAGACGCATTTTGATACATGACCAAGACATCAAAACCAAGATCAAGACTGAGCCAGCCTCGTCTTGGTCTTGAAACGTCAAGACCAATAACGTGACGACATTTATTGATTGAGACCAAGATTGATCAGTCTTAGTCTTGGTCTCGCGAAGCCCTAGGCTGTTATTTTGACTCTTCAGTCATTTTGGATTTCTATGATTTTTAAAAGTGTGTTTGACCTTTGATAGCGATAGATAAAGATTTTCAAGAATTTTGGAAATATTCCAGTGAAACGAATGGCATTTTTGCTGCTTTTCATTCAATGTGCTTTTCATTCGATATGAACGAGTTGATCTTTGATACAATCCCTACGGCATGGGCGATAATGTGTAATTCAGTGTGTAATGCCCAATTCTAATTAGGGCGAATCACATCTACCAGCTGAAAACTGCCACTTCTGACACTTCGTTATTGATGGAATACATTGAACAAATTTTATATTTAAGTGATCAAAGTCCAATTTTCCAGCTGAGAGATGTAATTTTCAATCATTTCAGGTGTGAATTAATCATCAAATTACGCAATATTCGTTCAGTAAATCCGACTCGATAGCAGAAACTCATAAATCCAAGTCTCATCTGATAACAACCTCGAGTCTTTCGAATTTTACAATGTTTTGATGATGGAAAACCTTTGAATTAGTTCAATGAAATGTTCTTTAAGTATTCAACTGTCGATTGAGTCCTTTATTAAACAGAAATTGAAAATTTCACGAATAACATGAACACAAGAACATCGAAGCTCCGTATATACACATGCAAAATGTAAAAATGACAATCTAACCATGGACAGTTCCACGTTTGTCCGCGCTAGCGCTGCGATCTCATTTTCTATCGCGAATACTTCTATACTAATATCATAAAGAGATTTCTTTCTAACTTCGTTTGTTTGTCTGTAGGGGTAATCTTCGGAAATACTGATCCGATCATGAAAATTATTTCACTAACAGAAAGTTACGCTAGTCAGGAGTGAAATAGGATATTATATTCTATTATGATTGAACAAGATATCCAGTGGAAAATAATCGTATATGTAAGTTAAGTCGGAGAAAAGCGGGCGAGATGTGATGTTTTATCTCCATAAAGTTAGCTAGGCCACTTGCAGTAAAATCATTGTAACATTTTTTTTCAAATGTCTTATAATTGTCGAGAATTTGTCGTGGAAAGTAAATAATTGTCACGCTTACACTTTTTTTTCTAAGGGGTAGCTTTGCTAACTTAATATTAAGTTAGTACAGCCACCTTGCTAAAATTCCTAATGAAACTCAAATCTCGAAACCATTATCGTAGATAATTGTCGAGTAATTGTCGTAGTTCATTCCATATGAAAAACCACCAAAAAAGTTTTTTATTTCTCGGATATCACGCCCTTGTCATGTTTTACCTCGCATATTTCCTACATTTTCTACCAAGTGGCAACACCGCTAGGATTTTCACCGTTTTCTTCAACATTCTTTCATAAAATCGCGAAATGAACCGGACTATGCAATTGTCGAAAAGTCAGTATCGATATTTCATCAGTATTTTCGTTGGAAAAGTGGCTGAGATGAGAAGAAATTGTTATTGTTATAATTAAGTTAGCAAAGCTACCCCCTAGAAAAAAAAGTATAAGCGCGACAATTATTTTCTTTCCACGATAAATTCTCGACAATTATACGACATTTAAAAAAAATGTTACAATGATTTTACTGCAAGTGGCCTAGCTAACTTTATGGAGGTAAGTTTTTTTGTTAATCTCTAGATATAAAATGCTTTGTCTTGAATTGACTGACGGATCAACGCACAGCCTGAACAACTGATCGTAGAGATCTGAAACTTGAAGGGGGTGTTCTTTGTATGACGTAGGTGTGAATGAAACAATAGCTGAGCAAACACTGATATATTTTCCAAAGACAGACGATATCAAACATTCGACAATAGGATCATACAGGGGGATCCTCTACATCTTTTTCCTGGACAGAGAACAAATGATAATTTACTACCTGAAAATTATTACATAATATCACACTCTACACCTATATACACACTAACTACATATTATGTTCAAAAACAGTCTTTAATTGGGACACCCTAAAAACATGCTGAAAGTATAATCTATTTTAATATCAACTTCATGAATAAGCCAATGGATTATATCTTTGAACAGGTTTGATAATTCTACCTCTACTACTTTGATTTTCTACAAATATCACCTCATCATCACTTTTTTCAGGTTTTTGCTCTTCCACTACAGTCTCATTATCCGTTATTTCAGTGTTTGGAATTATAGCTAAAAATCGTCTATTTCTTTCTAAAACTGATCCATTATCCATTTTTACCCTATATGACCGGTGTTTTACTTTTTCTACAACCTCCCCCGGTTGCCACACAGAATTAGGTCCCTGAACCATCACTTTTTGATCTTTTTGCAGCTCTGACAAACTTTTTTGGGTTGTCTTATTGTAATAATGCTGTTGTACTTGCTGACGTTTTTTTAATTCATTTCGAGCTTCTTCTAAATTTTCTACTGTAGGTTGCAACATGCTATCTGACATGGGAAGAATTCCCCTTAATCTTCGCGACATCAGAAGTTGGGCTGGTGAGCCTATTTCGTTGGAAATTGGAGTATTTCTATACTGTAGAAGAGCTAAATACATATCTTTTTTGTCATCCCTACTTTTTTTCAAAATTGTTTTCAGGGTTTGCACAGCACGTTCCACCATACCGTTACTTTGGGGATACAGGGGGGAAGAAGTTTGATGATCAAACTCCCAAGTTTTAGCAAATGATTTGAATAATTCAGAGGAAAATTGTGGACCATTATCCGAAAACAAAATTTTTGGTATACCGTGACGAGCAAAAATTGACTTCAAATGCATTATTACATTTACAGCAGTTGTATTTGTGTTCAAGCATATTAGTTCAACATATTTTGAAAAATAATCTATGACAATCAGATATTGTTTTTTGTCCAACTCGAAAAAGTCACAACCTACTTTTTGCCACGGATTCGATGGTATTTCATGTGGGCATAGTGGTTCTTTAATCTGAGTTTTTTTATATCTCATACAAACGATGCAGTTATCTATGAAATTATTGATATCCCTACACAATGTCGGCCAAAAAACAAATTCTTTTGCATAGTTTTTTGTTTTTTCTCTACCTTGATGGCTGTAATGTAACTTATGCAAAGTTGCAACAATCAATTTTTGAGGAATGACAACTCTTTTTCCAATATAAAGCATTTCATTAAATTCCAACAGATCGTGTCTATTATTGAAAAAACACTTGACATAATTGTTATCTTTATGTATATTCTGTGGCCAACCGTTCTTCAGAAACGATTTTATTTTAACCAAATCGGAGTCAACATTTGTTTCTTTTCGAATATCTTTCATAAAGTCACATTCAAAATTATTCTGTACTTCCAACATGCAAACATGACCTTCTATGTCTGAACTTATGCTATCGTTTTCCTCTGTATTATTTATAAATGCTCTAGACAATGTATCAGCTAGGTACATATTTTTTCCAGGCGTGTGAAAAATATTTATATCATATTTCTGCAATTTAATTAACATCCGCTGAAGCCTCAAAGGACAGTCTCCAAGATTTTTTTGGAAAATAGAAACGAGTGGTTTCTGATCTGTTTGTATACTGAACTTTTGACCATACACAAATTGATGAAATCGCTCACAACCGAACAATATCCCTAGCATTTCTTTCTCTATAACAGCATATCTCTTTTCTGTATCAGTTAAGGCACGAGAAGCATAAGCACATGGCATATTATCCTGTAACAGTACTGCTGCGATTCCGTCTTTTGATGCATCTGTTGAAATTGTGGATTTTTTATGAATATCAAAATATCTTAGCACCGTATTCTCACATATAACATTTTTTACTTCTTGAAAGATTCTTCTAAATTTTTGTCCCAAATAAAAACATTCTCGTTTTTCAAAAGAGACCGAAACGGTGCTGTGAGAGATGACAAGTTTGGAATAAATTTACCAAGATAATTCATGAAACCTAAAAATCTTCGAACCCCTTTCTTATCCCTTGGACTTGGCATTAATTTTATAGCATTCACCTTGGAAGTATCAGGTTTGAGACCCTCCCTTGTTATGATGTGACCTAGATACTTGACTTCTGTCTGACTTATTTTACATTTTTCTTTATTGAACCTGATATTTTCTCGTCTAGCGATTTCCAACACTTCGTTTAATCTTTGATCATGAATTTCTTTCGTTTCTCCACAAATCAGAATATCATCAATAAAAGTATGGACCCCTTCTATTTCAAAAATTTCCCTAAACCTTCTGTGAAAGATTTCCGGTGCTGATGCTATCCCGTACGGTAATCTCGTGAAACAATAGCGCCCAAATGGAGTATTGAATGTACACAATTTTGAGCTTTCATCGTCTAATTGAATCTGCCAGAATCCGTTATTAGCATCTAGAGTTGTAAAATACCTGGCACCGGCAAGCCTGTGAGCAATCTCATCAATGGTAGGCAAAGGAAAGTGTTCCCTTCTGATAGCCCTGTTGAGGTCCTTAGGGTCCAAACAAATACGAATCTCTCCATTAGGTTTTCTGACAAGTACAACAGAGTTAACCCACTCTGTTGGTTCCTCAACTTTTTTAACTATCCCGCTTTCTTCTAGTTCTCTCAATCTTTCTTTGAATTTATTGTATAATGGTAAAGGCACTTTTCTAGAAGCGTGGACAACCGGAGGAATGTTAGGATCTATTTTGATACTATATTTTTGTTTCAAACATCCTGTTCCATTAAAAACATCCAAATATTTTTTTGTTATCTCATTATCACCTATAATATCTACTCTTGATATTAAATTAAATTGTTCTATTGAGTTCAAACCTAACAATGAAGGAGCATCATAATCTACTACAAAAAAGTACAATTCTCTAATATCATTTTTGTAAGTGCATTTCAGACAAATTTTTCCCAACACCGTAATTAATTCGTTAGTAATAGTACTCAGCTTAACAGATGTTTTTTCCATGTTATCACAGGGAATATTATTTCTTATGAGAGTATTTTTGGATATTACATTAACCATCGCCCCTGTATCTAATTTAAATTTAAGTTTACATATATCATTAACCATCATTTCTACATTCCATTCCTGTTCATTCTTGGAATGAATACAGCCAACAAAATAATAATCTTCGTTCGACTCACCGTTGTCGCTCATTTCTTGATTTTGTGCCTGAGTCACGAAATGAACGTTTTGTGGTTTTTTGAAACACATTCTGCCGTAATGTCCCCGCACCTTACACACATTACACACCACTTTGAATGCTGGACAACTGAATTTTTCATGTGTAGCACCACAACGTCGACAAGGATGATTCCAACGCTGAGATTCTGGAAAATTCCTACTGGTTCTAGAGGGGGGATGATCTTTCTGTGTTTGATTCTGCCTCGGCTGTCGAACTGTTTCCATCGTGGATCTTGAAGATCTCGATTGTACCCAATGAAAATCGGCTGTGGTTTGGTTCGCAATTTCTTCTCTGTGCTGCTGAGAATTTTCAATTGCTTTTGCTTTATTAACGGCATCCTGCAAAGTCTTGCATTCTCCTTCTAGCAAGCGTTGACCTATTTCTTTCTTAGCTAGTCCACAAATGAATATACTTTTCACTATTCCATCCATTTTATCTCCTAACTCACATGATAATGCTTTATTTTTTAGATCTGTTATAAAGTTTTCGATCGTTTCTCCTTCGAATTGCTTTCTAGTGAAAAATTTGTGTCTTTCGAAATCGATGTTCTTGAAAGGAATGAAATGATTTTCGAATTTCTGTAATAAAACATCGAACTTTCCTTCCTCCTTAGCTTCGAATTTGAAAGTGGTATAAATACGATAGGCTTCTTCCCCTATATAATGGAGAAGTTGGGCACATTTTGTGGCCTCCTCCTTCGAATCATATTCCATTGCTTGTAAATAATTTGTGAATCTTTTCTTCCATAAACTCCAGTTTTCCTCCATATTTCCTTCAAATCTTAAAGGTGGAACTCCATTTCCAGACATGTTCGATCGTTTTCTGTTTTTTGCTTCTTTTTATCTACACCGTTTTTTGTTACTTAGGTTAAAATGTTTTTACTGACTGCGCCATGTGAATGAAACAATAGCTGAGCAAACACTGATATATTTTCCAAAGACAGACGATATCAAACATTCGACAATAGGATCATACAGGGGGATCCTCTACAGTAGGCATCCGGTGAGAAAGCGTTTTCCGAAATTACACCCCTAAGGGGGTGAGAAACGGGGTCAAAATCTGTATCGTCCAACGTGATGCCTTGGTCCAATCTACTTTAAATGTTGCATAAGCATTTCTTTACAGAATAGAAAAAAAGCGTGTTCATATTTTATTGAAACTCATCGCCTACCGGGATAAAAAAAATGGTCAGCAACATTTTTGCTTTTACGATTGCGCCCAGGCGGCAACAAGAAAAAAATTCTATCTTTTGCTGAGGTTCCTATACTATTTTATTCATAATCAATCGAAATAATTTTATAAAATGTGAAAGAAATCAAGATTGGTGAGATTAATTCCAATAAGTTTTGTTTCAAGTAGGCCTTGCAAAGACGAACTACTTCATGATGCTTTTAACGAATGCCACTATTGAAAATATTGGTATATGTCATTCACTCACGTAGAGGTTGAAGATATGTACATTTTGTTTTCGTTCTGATTCTGATTAATGCGCTTAGCATACCGACAATTTTTCACGAATATCGGTTGTGTCACGAGGATTGCTGCAAATGGATGCCATTCACCAAGACAAATGCTGTTCTTGTAAAATGGCTGACGAAAAGGTAACTGTTTATTTTTGACAACTGGGTGAGGGCGGTGTTATTAAGAAGAACCTTCAAACGTGAAAAACCACATAACGCATGTGTTTGCTCACCAGACTGATGCACCTGCTCCCCCGAAACCCCCATCAGCCTCGGCTGCGACGGTCCGCAGATGTCGATATCCAAAATGGCGACGTTTTTCTCCGGGTAGGCGTGCGTCAGCCACCTACCCAACAGCGCCGTCACTGTGCTCTTGCCGACGCCGCCTTTGCCGCTCAGTACCAAAATTTTGTTCTCCACTTGCGACAGACGCTCTTTCACCTGTTTCGAAATGTGATTATCATTACATGAACGGCGAGATTCTAACCTCTAGTGTTGAAGTTATGACTTGAAGAGCATATAATTTAAAAACTGTTGCACGTGATCAATGACGGTTGGCAACACTCTCGATGTTGCCGCGATTTGTATGAAGTCTGTTATTTTGAAAATTGACAATTGTCATTCAAAAGTGACAGCTTCGGTACTTCAAATTAAATAATTGCGATCGAAAACAGTGTATTTCGATGATTGTATAATAAATATCAGTCTCAGGCTCTCTGTAAAAGTGCCAAATGAGTTAAAAACTATCGCTGCCAAAAGTTGGTGGTGACATCTTCCGTTATTTATTTCGAAAGAAATCGCTTACCTTAACGGCTGTTAAAGAGAATATTTCCATCGTATGTTAAAAATCCCATATGAAGCGGGGCATTTTCGATCAATTACAGCGATAAATTCCCGGCGGGACATTTTCGGGCTGGTAAATACCCGATAGGTATCGAAAAATACCCGCTCGGTCCGTGTATCTATAGTAACGATTGTTAAAATGTACATTTGTCATCTTGACAGGCATAAATACTGAATTTTAAACGTCGTTGTTTTAACTCTGGAAATATTCTACCGAATTACACTCGTACATCAAAATGAACCTGATAATTTTCCATTCAAGCATGTTGTCAGTAAAAAAACTGCATTCGGTTATTTTCATATTTTGCTAAAAGACCCCTTCTCCTTTGGAGTCGGGCTCTTTCGACAAAATATGAAAATAAACTCATGCAGTTTTTAGACAACATGCTTTCATGGAAAATTATCGCTAATTTTGAAGCACTTGTGTAATTACTTCCGATTATTTAATACAATATTATTCAATTATATAATAATATTCATACTCTACAGTCAGATATTCATTTTTATTGTGTTGCAACAGATTTGAAGCCAAGTATATGTATACTGTCAGTGCGATTTCTGAAAAGATTAAAGATTACAAAGCTCACAAACCACCAAGAAGCTTGCAGTTCTGGATATAGGGATTATGCGTAACAATATTAATACTATGTAGGAACTCGGTAATTATTTGCAGTTTATATGTGTTTTGAGCTTTCGGAAGGGCATATGAGGAAGGGCTAGAACTTTCTTATGAATGATCTTCCATATTCCAATGAATGATATACATGTACCTGCCCGTGCCTATCAACAAAATAATGTTTGTGAACCATTTTGTTTTTCCTTCAACAAGTCACTTTGATGTATGTCTGAAATTCTATAATTCTACAACAATCTGGCTACAGTGTACTTCAAAATTTTATCACGCCCATGATAACGTGCAACATTTTTTAAATTATATCAACGATATTCTAGAGAATAATTAACCCATCACCAATTTTCTATTACTTGCACTGCACTAGCTGCAAAGCTTTTTCTGTGTGTTCTAGCTCTTCATGAAACACATAACAGTCGGGAATATATTAAATGAGTTGTCTAAATTAAAACAGGAAATACATTGGCCAGAATCGACAAACTATAAAAACCCGCTTCAGGGAACATTATTCACGAAGATACTGCTACTCCTTGTTCAATTTGTATACCAATCACACTTATTCTAGGGGATAGGCGAACTAAGACTAATTTCTAGTCACCCTAGGGGTAAGGGAAATTTTTTAAGGTTAAAAAAGTGTGATGCATGGGTTGGTGCCCACCTATCACTCTATCATACACTTAGGACGTGTGATATGAAATGCTAACCAATATCATAGCTACATTTTGTTGTAGCCACAATAACCACCTTACGTTAAACCTACATTTTGTTTTACCAGACTGAGATCTTGAGATTACATTGGTGGGGACAGAGGTGACTTTCAGAAATCAGTTCTTCCAAAGATAATTATCTAGAAATAAGCAGTAAAGACTCAGTGTGAATACGAACTTTGTAGTCTTCAAAAAACATGTAAATACCCTTCCCCACAGATTGTCTGTACTACATAAAGATAATCCTAAACAACATAAAGGAAATTATGGAGTAAATCGAAATCAACTCTCCAGTGAAAAATTTCATTCTCAAGCCGAAACAAGCTCCGATAGAAGTTTCTCGAAGCTCTCCTACCTGCTGTATTCCGGGGTCCGGACCTTTAGGTCCCTCTGCGCATATGCTCTGGTTGGGGCATCCAGCGCAGGCCGAGGCTTTACCAGCGCTCTCGCTTTCTGTCCCCGGACAGTGCTCCGGGGGCTCATTCACTGACATTTTGCAATTTGTTGTGATGATTTACGTAGCTGATTTGTCTAGGCAATGACCTGACGCCTTTTTCCAATAAATCACTGCTCTGAATGTTAAATACGTTCAACTAGAAATGTTTTCTTGTGTTTTTCAGTTCGATATCGGGATCTCGTGATAGGTTATCTTTTCGATCATTTCTTCTTCGTTTTCCGTCGAGTTCGTGTGGCCGCGGCAGAAGCGACCGTCGGCCGGGTCGGCCAGTTCTTACGGTTCAGTTGTCTACCGATAGATGGCGGTGTTCGATGCTCGAATGGCCGCTGCCATGGCGACTATTTGCCAATGTTTTTGTTGGGGTAACGTCCTGAAAGAGGAAGTTATGCGTGAATTGATGGTTTTTTGAATTATTACGTTTTTCTGGTGGTTCCTTGTTACGAAACGAACATTTTTGCAGCAGCTACGTATTTTGACAGGATATGTATTTAGAACTTGGCGTATTCTTTTTCTATGAAAGTTAAAATTTTGCTAATACTAAAAATCGAACATTAATGTTTTTATCGAAAAGTCAAATGATATTCGTATAAAGAATCACCATGTCCCTTAACGTTCTTTTTGAATTAGGTTGTCCCCTTTTTTACATTGTGCTTTTACAGCCGTTGCTTTTTTGGAATATCATCCGTCGTTCCCCTTTTCAGTTTCATCACGCTTGACCGGACGAGTACACTTATCCCACCCTTCTTTTGTAAACCTGAAGACCTGTGAAACCTCTCTTAAAATACTATTTTATTGATACCAACAATCGAAACTTCGTGAATACCTTCCGCTCAAATTGAATTTTTTTATATACAAATATTTGTGATTTATCTTTCAATTTCGTTCTAGATGTACAAAGAGATGAGGGTGAAGAAACCAGTAGATTTATAGCAGAATCAACTATTGGAACGGTCAAAGAATTGATACAATCCGAAGTAACCGATGATCCTGTTGAAGCTGAAAGAGAATTAGGTGAGTGGCATTTCGATTGAAAACTACTTTCCCGGCGATGTCTCGACAGGCATTGATTCAAATACATATTCCTCGGAAGTTCTTTGAATAGCGTTTGAATATATCGCTTTATTGGTTATTACTATAATATATTTCAGGTCCGGATATCGATAGTATGGGGTTGGTCAATTCCCTAGATGATAT
The DNA here is from genome assembly GCA_032362365.1 of Zygogramma bicolorata. NCBI lineage: Eukaryota > Metazoa > Arthropoda > Insecta > Coleoptera > Chrysomelidae > Zygogramma > Zygogramma bicolorata. Next base: position 276,556 of record JAVJAQ010004468.1, on the reverse strand, counting down.
TTCGACTAACGTTCAGGCCCCTCAGGAACTAGCAGTCGATTTATCTCTCGCCGACATCGACGATGCGGAAATCGATACTTATATCATGTCCGAAGCTGAGTACCAATGCAAAAGCAAGATTTGGTACACTCGGAATGCTGATTATTTAGAAGAACAAAAGAGTGAGTACGTTCTGTAATGAATCCGTCCCAAATGTTTTCGTCCCACCTGAATATTCTGGCCATCCTTGTATTCCAGAAATTCTCTCCATTCCCTTGAAACTTTATTAACCCCCGAAAAAAATTGTTCAGACTTAGACATTCTCACGGCAAATTGAACACTAACTACGTGGTTTATATAGTCACACGGATGACTTGATTCTCAAAAAAAAATAATGTAACAGTGGTTTATAAAACTTTATATATGCAACAGCAATTTCTTGGTGATACAAAAGGTAAATGAGAAAATGTGAAAATTATAGGAATGGTCACAGGTGATCTATTCTATTAAGCCCTTCATTTAGTTTATGATGAGAAATAATAACGAAGTTTTTTCTTGCATTGACAGTTAAAAACAGTAATACGAAATATTAGAATTCAATTACACACCAATCAATACAAAGGCAGAGTTCAAAAATCTTTTTATGTTCAAATTATTGTTGAACTTAACGAACACAAGTTCTGGGATTTACACACAGCACGTACATTTTTGTGAAGATTATGGTTTGTTTTACGTCTGAGGTCGGGATTCATCAAGAGTAATAATAATAATAATACTTTATTATCACCAAAAATGCTGAATTACATCGCATTAAGTGAATACGTAAAATTCACTTGAAAACCATACATACTATTTTCAAATATAAAAAGGCTTCAGGACATAATAGTAACAATATCTTCTGAAAATATTTATATTTTTACTGCGTTTCATTTCTTTATTTTGTTGAAAATTCTTTACAGCTTCTAGTTGAATGAGTATGAATATTATTAACGAAAGTAATAATGTTTGAAAAATTTGTTGACTATTAGTTATTGAGAATTTTACAAATTATTATCATTGCCTCATCACTGCTTTTATCTTGGAGAGCAAGATTGTAAAACCGTCGCAGAGTTGCCATCAGGAAATTTTACTGTCGAGCAGGTCTGTCTTTTATCTCAAAAATCAAGACCTGACTTCTCGTCTAGTTTTATAATGTATGTACGTTGTAAACGTGAGATTATATCGGTACCTGCTGAAAAATCACCAGTTTAAAAATAAGAAAAGGTAATACCATGACTCCTTCAAATTTAATCAATAAATTTTCATTTTCCACAAAAACTTTTTCATTTAGCAATAGGACGAGTGCTTTTATCTCATTCGGTTTGTTTGAATGCTTCTGCCTCAAAATAAAAAAATTTGAATGTTTCGAAAATGAAAATTAATCTTATTGAATTTGAAGAACGAGTTGTATTTGGAGAGATTATTTCTTGAACAAATAGAAGGAAGAACAATTGAATTGATCAGTATTTCATTTACATAAGAAGGCAAGGAGAATAGGTGAAAATTTTACAAATTTGAAATGTCAAACAACGATGTATGCCCTCTATGATCCAGAAGAGATATGATGCTTACGCACTGAATATGATAATGCTTGCCGACGATACCAAGAGATGGCGTCACACTTCTCATTGTACAAGGTCGATAATTGAAAATTCCTTATGAAATGAAAATCGCGCCAGAAGGTACATAAAATCATTCGTTATGTCGTTGTATCAAAATCTTCATACGACGGTTTCTTCTCATACAACAAAAAATGAATTGTATTTAATGAAAACTAATTGTACGCCATCTTCATTTGAGTTAAGGAAAGAATAAATATTTGAATCTGTCGTTCGCTATATATGTCATAAAGTTGAGGTTATGAGCTATTTACGTGTTCGAGTGTTCATTGAAATGTGTTATGTTATTATTATGCTGAAAAAGTGAAAAGTGAATGACTATTAATAATAAGGTAACTCTTCATTCATGATTATTTATATAAATATGAGCCAGAGTCGACGCGGTAAACCGTATAGTTTTGACAGTTCAAAGGTAAACAACGTTTTATCGAAAGGACCAGGCAGTTTTTATCAGTATAATACCCAATGATTGGCTAGAATAACCATAGAATAACCCGCTACTATTGGTTGAAATGCCAAAAACGTCACATTTTGACAAGTGAAAAAAATATATTCTGGAATACTCTAGGGTACTCCAGGTGGTGAAATGGTTTGAGTCGTTACCTGGATTGAAATTATCAGTTATCTTCAAAATCGAAATTAAAGTCTATGGTGAAACTCGGCCTGAGTACTCTCCCGTCTGAAAAATTGGTCTAAAAATTATACCACTGCCGTTCGGTCCAAAATGCTCCCCTACTACGTCAGATCGACACCAAAAATTCCGTTCTTTTTTTCCAGTAAAAGCAGAAAAGTTGGAAAAGGAACGCGAAGAGGGAAAACCGGAGAAGAAACGCAAGCGACCCACGAAAAAGAAATCGACCGGTCCGGCGAGTTCGGCCAGCGAAGCCATCGAAAAGATCATCCAGGAGAAGAAGATCTCGTCGAAGATCAACTACGACGTTTTAAAGAGTTTGACGAGAGCGCCGGCGCAGAACGAAGAGGCGGTCACGGTGGAAGACGAAACTAGCGCCGAGTCGATCAAAAGGTGAGTTGGCGAATGTTTTAGGGCTACACCTACTTTCATTTGTTAGCAACGGCAAATAGGATGCAAGAAATGCGTAGGGGCCAAGATGAATAAAAACCCTGGTGCGTTGACCGATATGCTTTTGTTTAGCCAATTTTTCTCGACCTGAGAAATTGAAGAGTAAACTTACATTTTTTGACGGTAGGTGGTGTTGAGGTGGTGATACAAATGCGATTTTCTAAGGGTACATTTTCATTGAGGCGGCAGCTTACGAGTGATTTTCGATACCGGCGGTCTCATTGGATAAACTCTTGCGGGATCTTTGGTTCACCAATAGAATTATCAGTATACAAAATACGTGAGGTCAAGTTCGTCTAATAAAAAGCTATTAATTTTTTTTTTCAATGTTTGACAGTTCGATTTGAATTTCAATGCATTTGAAAGTTCCTTTTATATTCAAAATGTTGTACCTAGTTCTTGTTTCTTTTCACGTTTTTCTTGTTTATATCCTTTTTAAGTGTTCATCGTTGCTGTTCTTGTATTTGTTTGATTTTATAGTGATAGTAGTTAGATTTATTATGAACCGATTTACAAAGCTCAAAATAAAACGCTCCCGTAACGTGTAGGTATTACTTATCCCTGATATCATCGGCTCGTAATCACATTAAAATTCCTTTTTTTTCAACACTATGAAGAAAAAAGTATTTACCTATCTTCGGTTCCTCAGAAAGTAGAAAGATAAGATATCAATACTTTCCAGTTTCACTCACAACTATTCTTTCGGAAAATTTAAAATCACAATCACTGAGTTTCTGATTTATTTTTCATCAAATTGAAAGCGAAAGGAATACCTAATAATCACTCAAAATGTGATGACTACATAATTTCTAGCATTTGGCGGGAAAGCAAGAAATTGCATGCAAAACATGAGACCATGAAATAAACATAACCTATAAATCTATAAATAATCGAATGGCCGTCGAGCAGACGGATATCAAGGCATCACAGATTAAATTGAAATCACGTAAGGTGCGCCTCTGCTGGCAAGCTCTCGAAGGCATCTCTTCAGTTAAAATTGATCAAAATCGAGATAGCGAAAAGTCGAGAAAATTTGCTTACAATCTACTAGATATAAGTCAACACATCAGGGTTTTTATTCATCTTGGTAGGGGCGTAGCTACCGTTGTATCAATAATACGGGGGGCCCCAACATGCGTAAGCAAAAATTCCTAAAAACTTCTCAACTTTTTTTATTTTAGAAACGACAAAAGTCAAAACAAGCAATATGTTTTCTCCCACTTGAAGCGTGCGGTCAAAAGTTGGCAACACCCTACATCAGTTATCTTAGAACTGCGGGATTTCCCCCTTTCATACGATGATAAACCACGGAGAGCAGTGTTTATTGATGCTTTTCGTTTAATTGTGCATTACATTGTTATACAATCTGTCACTATTGTCGATAGAGGCAGAAACTGTAGAAAAACCATCATTATCAGATATAAATAATTTGATAAATCAGGAGCGTTCATTATTGAATTGCATGTAAAAATTTTGGAAAAAGTGACAGATAAGTATGCCACTTGTGTGTTATGTTTCCTAAATCACTTGAGAATTTATGCTACTCGGCCTCGTGGTAAGAATATTTCTCGCATAACTTATTTTCAACATAACACACCAGTTGAAATAATGTAAATGATTAATTTGAGACAACAAAAAATCATGCATACTCCCTGTTCTGACCTTTTTCCTGATTGTAAGCTTGGAAATCAACATTTTTTTTATTCCATAGGTGTTTATCCCAGAATTCACAATTTTAATTATAAATTATGACTTCCAACCAGGGTGGGGCAGAATATGATTTTTATTAAAGAAATCAAAAATCATTGATTTTTTTTTGAAAATCACGATTTATTTGATTTTTTTTATTTTTCTAATTTGAACATAAAATTTGACCATTTTGTTTCTTTGAAATTATTGATAATTAGTTTAATGTATAAGCCTAAAAATTTTAATACAATTTACGGCTCAAAAAGTTGTGAGAACGCTTTTATCGCGCTTCTTGCAAGAAAATTCTTGTCGCGATTTGTTTTCCTTCTGTCCTATACACTCGCGTTTGTTGTGCTTTTTGCAAGAATATTCCTGTCAAGGCTCGTTTTCCTTCTCAACCTATAAATTGACGTTTCCCAACAATTTCACGCATTTCGCTAGTTGAACACTCGGACATTAGAAACAGATTATGCATAGAAAAAGGAGGAAAACTCGTGTTTTTGTTCAAATTGTATAACGAAAATGAATAGACTGAAAATATATAGTAATGAAATTTAGGTGTCACGTTTAGTTTAAGAATTTGGAATTATGTACTTCTTTTTTGTTGTTTTTGCTAAAAGCAGATACTCCTTTTGATCTTCGAGAAAACTTTTATATTATGTTGTTATCTGGTTCTGAATAAAAAAAACAAAAATTGATTTAAATCATGATTTTAATTTTAGAAATCAAGCGATTTAAATTATGATTTTAATCACTTGATTTTAATCAGCCCAACCCTGCTTGGAAATCAACTTTTTTTTAATTTTCTAGGTGTTTATCCCAGAATTCACAATGAGAATTATGACTTCCAACTGACACTCCAGAATTTCAACACGGAATTCAGGCTTTGTCAAATTTTGAATTTTCGGTAATTTAATTTATATCTGTGTTAGATTTCATAATTTTCAATACGAAAGTTCTGCCTTCGAAATTTCATCGAAATAAAATCGTCTTCATCTGTTTTCGCGTCAATTTTTCAGACGTAGACTGTCGTCGCTCTCCCATACTTTGGAGAAGGCATACGAAAAAGGCAGCAGGCGGAAATTGAAGGACGTCGGTTTGCCGTTCTTCCAAGACGACCTCAAGGGGGAAGTGAAAGAGGAGCTGAGCAGCAAGAAGGAACCGAAAGAAGAGAACGAAGTCGACGCGTTGAAAAAGGAAGAGCAGACGATTGCTTGTGAGTATAATAGGGAATATGCATAAAATTCAAATGTTTGTCAGATATGGTTTTCTCGAATCTTTATTATCGCCATATTATAATCATATGGTTTTTTTTATTCAGTGGTTATTCAAACCTATAAAATATATAAAAGTCAAAGAATTAGGGAGAGAAATTCAAACTTATAAAACGCGTCACAATTGGTCTAAACGAAATTTGATATCAGGCGACACATAGTGTATTAATTGGCATCCATATTCATAATTTGTTAGTGGTAAAATATTTTAGACCTGTATTCCTTGAGAAGATTTCTAGTGAGTCTAGGTGTTCTCCAAGCACAATCGGAAAAATCACTGAAAATAGATACATTCATGCAGACAACATATTTTGCATCAAATATCGATTTAACGTACGCAGAGATCAAATGAGTGAAAGCCATAAGGTAAACGTTGCATGCACCATGTGTAGACAGCTGTATTTGAAAAAAACCCTTCAATGGGGTTTGTACCGAATTTTTCAGCTGCTCGAAGTGCATTTGCATTCGTCTCCCAAGTATAGCAAATGTAGTATGTGATAGCTTCATGTCCAGTCCCCCTTACAAACTGAACTAGACTTAAAATTTCACTCTGGAATACATGTTCTTCAATGTACTCGACTCTACCTCAAAATATACATATTCCCAGTGTCCCAGTACAAGAAATAAGAATATTGAATCCGTGTTGTCACGGTTATTTAGGTTGTTTGAGAGTTATTTGAGGATGGGGACTCTATTGAAATTCATTTTTTGGGTTTTCCCTCTCCTGGATATGAAAAAGAAAGTTTTGAATTCTGGTATTATCTGTTTGTTGGCAAATTGGTATATTTTCGGTTATAATTGCACGAGTGCATAAAAATTACCGATAATTTTGCAAGAAAGCTTGATATCTAAAAATTGCAAGAGTTTATTTTCATATTTTGGCGAAAGTGCCCGAGTCCGAAGGATATCACGCTTGAATGCAAAATTATCTGGTCATTTTTATGCACGAATGTAATTCATTGGAATATTTCACGAATAAAGAAATTCTCAAGGAATTTTTTTTTTCATTTATACTTTCCTCTATAGATTGCATGGAGTACTCACCTAAACGCGAAATGTTTCTCTATTTTTGAAGATTATCTGACATTTATTTGTGTTGTTTACTGACATCTAGCGATACGGTTTCAAATGTGTTGTTATGCTGACTTGATACAATGCAATTACCGCTGTTAAGTTTTCGATAATTGCATTGCTCTTATGGGACATTTTATATATAAGGGAAATATTCCCCGATACATAACTGCAACATTGTGAAAAAGCAATATTGACTGAACTCAAGAAATGTTAAAGAGTGGCAACGTTTCGGAAACTATCTTGCTTCTTTTTTCAGTCTCATTGGAAACATTATTTTAGAGAATGAGGTTTTAGTATGTTGTGTCAAGCAGGGTTGGGCTGATTAAAATCAAGTGATTGAAATCACGATTAAAATCATGATTTAAATCGCTTGATTGTTAAAATTGAAATCATGATATAAATCAATTTTGTTTTTTTTTATTCAGAACCAGATAACAACAATATATAAAAGTTTTCTCGAAGATCAAAAGGAGCATCTGCGTTTAGCAAAAACATCAAAAAAGAAGTTCATAATTTCAAATTCTTAAACTAAACGTAACACCTAAATTTTATTACTGTATATTTTTAGTCTATTCATTTTCGTTATACAATTTAAACAAAAACACAAGTTTTCCTCCTTTTTCTATGCCTAATCTGTTTCTAATGTCCGAGTGTACAACTAGCGAAATGCTTGAAATTATTGGGCAACGTCAATTTATAGGTTGAGAGGGAAAACAAGCCTCGATAGGAATATTTTTGCAAAAAGCGCAACAAACGCGTTCGTGTTCGTGCCTCACTCGGCACTGTATTGCGAGTGTATAGGACAGAAGGAAAACAAATCGCGACAAGAATTTTTTTGCGAGAAGCGCGACAAATGAGTTGTCACAAGTTTTTGAGCCGCAAATTGTATTAAAATTTTTAGACTTATACATTAAAATAATCAACAATAATTTCAAAGAATCAAAATGTTCGAATTTCATATTCAAATTTAAAAAATCAAATAAATCGTTATTTTTTTTTAAATCAATTTTTGATTTTTTTAATAAAAATCAGATTTTGACCCACCCTGTGTCAAAGTGTGACCGTATTAATTTTGACACAACCTTTCCATTCCATCTTCCCTCTTGAGAAGAGGCGTCCAACATTGATCAATGTTCGAATGAGGAGATTGCTACTTTTTCTTTGAATACCGGACAATGTCAGATGCCTTTTCCAAAGAGAAAAGTCGAATTTGAGAGATTCAGTTCGATGTAGTTTGTGCCAAAATCAACACTTGGTAGAGCTGTTGATAAATTGTTCATAACAGTGTAAAAATTGAAAACAACTCACCGAAAATAGAATTCCCAAAAGGATTGGAAGAGCAGTCTATCTTCTGAAACGTCGTCAAGGGAAAGTATATACATTTTCTGATATTTTTACTGCAATCTCTGAATTCATTGGAAATATGATACGAAACTAACAAAACCACCATGGATTTACCTGAAATTTTCACAGAAGGTAGGGAATAGCTCAAGGATAATTTTCTATATCATGACGCTGTACACTAGAGCCTTGGGGGTGGTTGCCACCCCATCACGGTGGTGGGAATTTTTCATTACATTTTAACTGTAGGAATCGACGGAAGAAGTAATTCTAAGAAAAAAATGTTCCATACGTTTTTTTCGTAAAAGAAATAATTTTTGAGTTATTCGAACTTGAAAGTAACAGTTTTTTGACGAAAAAATCGACTTTTTTTAATGTTTTTTTGCAAATAACTCTAAAACTATGCATTTTATCAAAAAGTGTGGAGAAGCAAATTGTAGCTTTGAAAAAAAAACAAAGCTTCCTTTATCATTTTCTTACGACACATACGAACTGAGATGCAGAAAATTAATGCTTATCTTTTTTCGTCAAATGTATAAGTTGGAAGATTTAAAGCGGAATAACGAGAAAAATTTGCATTTTTCGAAGAAAGCTCATTGAGACTTTTTTAAAGTATTCAATTAGAGCTTTCCAACAGATGAAAAAATGTCTTCCTAGCATGAAAATTGACCGACTTATAATCAAAATAAGATCGGTACCCGCTTTTTTCTACGATTATTTCCCTCAATGCGAATAAACGATGAAACAGTTGAAGGCTAGACTGCTTTTACAGAGTTTTACAGCGATTGAATGCACTAGACCTTTTAACCGATTAAAATGTTCGAAATAAACCGGGCGTTTGGATCACTTTTCAGGTACTATCTCTGGTACTATATTGTTCCTGTGTTCGATTTTGATGTTTCCTGAGTTTACATGTTTTCTGGAAATAATCTAAACATATATCCCTCCTTCACCAAGTTCAATCGACCAAAATGCGTGCATTTCCATGATTTTCAAAATTTTGCTTTCAAGCAAATACTTTCGTGTATAATAATTTAAAATAAAATCCCTCGACCTGCGGTCTCGGGATTTTATCAAATTATCATACATTCAAGTCATTTGCTAAGAAAAATTTCGAGAATCATGGAAATGCAGCACACATTTTAACCGATTGAACTTGGTGCACTCGGGATATAACCCCCGAAAAAAATCTGCGAAAACAACCTCCAAAGTACCCCCTAACTGAAATTCATCGCCACCCTTCTGTGATTCTTTTTATATATGTACTAATAATACACCCACGAAGTTTAACCAATGTTAAATGCCTAATTATAGAAAAATTGGAGTTTAAAGAAAAAACCGAATTTTTTTCAATTCCGTGTTTTAACTCTTTTCTCATAAATATCTCTCAAAATACTAAAGATACGAAAAAATCGATACAGCGCTAAATTGTAGCTGTTTTAATGACAAAAATTTCCCTGTGGGTAGATTTTTTGTTAAGTGAATATTCGGCGAGATATAGCCATTTAACACCCACATTTACGATCGAACATCACCTCAGTCAAGCGCTTCAAACTCTTCCCATTCAAAAATTAAGGGATCTTAAGTAATTTCATTCACATTGTTTTATAGCTCTTGAAAAGCTCTACAAAATCGTTGCCGAAAAAAATTTTTTATCATCTAAAATGAAGGAGTTATGCTTGAAAAACCGATCAATTTTTTTTTTGAAAAAATCGAATTACCTGCTTCGGAACGTAGTAATCTACATAACCGGTATATTCGGCCGTTATACGTTATATGTTCAACTTTTTCCATTCATATTGGAAGGCAGAGAAGAAGAAAAATATGCTCGCACGTGTGACTGAATATTTCGTTGATTATAAAAATTTCAATGAACTAGAGAGTGTAATAAGCTTAATCCCAATTTTTTTGTGCTGGACGAAAAAATTGCGAGGGTTTACCATTTTTTTAGCTTCATTCTCTGAACTATTGTCATAATAGTTGAGTGACATATTGAGGTAAATATTCCAATTCTCCTCAAAAACAGATATCATAAGAATTCCAAGCTTTTTCCTTTTCATGAGAAAGAAAACTCAAAAAATGGTTTCAATACATATTACTTCACCTTCTACTTCTGAAACATGAATAAAGTCGACGCCAGCTGAAATGAGTCTGCGCTGAAACGTAAAATCGTTCTGTCAAATCTCATCTTAGTTGGCGTCGACTACATATAGTATATGCATCATTTTTCGGAAAAAATATATAATTCTCAATCTCCAAAGAGTTTCGTCAATACAGACGTGAAAACTAAATACTATTCGTTATTCCATTTATTATTTCTCCATGATAATCATTCATCATTCACCGGCAAACAATCTTTTCCGCAGTGTCCGAAGAAGACGACTACTACGACGACGACGAAGAAGAACCACCCGTCGAAGAACCGGCCCAGGAGATGGGAGTGCTCGCGATGCTGAGGAAACACCAGCAGGAAGAAGACGAGGACGGCGAAGACTTTGGCTACGACTACGAGGACGATTACTGACGGCAGTGTCGGGAATCGATCACTCTTTTGGCGCAGTGTGCCTTATTCCTCTGATGCTAGCTCGCGAATCGAATCGTTTTCTTTTGCGAGAAGCTACTATGCTGATATTCCTTGAAGATTGTATAAATCTGTGGAGAGGATGTGATTAGGTAGTGGGAAGATAGTCCACTAGGTATGATACAGGGTTACCTAATAGTCCGTTACAATCCTTAAATGCGGAGAATAAACTTGTTTTTAGAAATTGCATCATAGAAATTGATTATATATATATATATATATATATATATATATATATATATATATATATATATATATATATATTCATTGGAACGTTTAAAATTTATTTTAAATTTCGCACCAGTTATTCTTGCTCTATGCTATATTGTTGGCAGCTTATTCGATGTTGCCGCGATTTATTTGATGAGTGACATATTTCAAATTCAATATAGCCATCAAAACCATTTTTTATACCTATTATGGAAATTTTGACATTGAAAATTCGATTTTTGAAAAAAAAAAAAATTCTTGTAATATCTGTTTTGAGAGAAATTTGCTATATTTTCCGTGATACTTATACGCAATATTATAAAATATCTAAATTGACTTACTGTTTCGTCATTATATTATAATTTTAGCAGTTTTTCTAGTTTTTTGAATGTCAAATTTTTTTCGGACAATCAGTACACCCTGTATTATACGATCGTTCGCCGTTACCACGGCCTGTGGCTTCGTTTCCTTATTCCTTAGGTTTAGCACTAGCTTTTTTATATGATTAAGGTCGAAATCGGTATATTTTGTTGAGGACTTTTTTGTATAATTTTTATTTTATTATATTTATTCACTATTGACGTTTCTTTTGTTGATATTGGTTTTGCCGTTTGATTATACGGCAATAAAGTTGTATATACTTGATTATTTCGTTTTATTACCAAAAAATTTCGTTTCCTTTTTTTTTTCGTGGGGATACATTAAAAAAAAACGAGTACCCAATAAAGAGTTGTCCAATACCTACCGAGTCCGGTGGGTTGGTCAGGTCCCCTTTTCCTCACTAGCCTCGAAAAATCGGTTTCTTCCATATCTCGAGTGTCGTTGAGAATATTAAAAAACCGTTTAAGCTCTGAACTCTGCAAGTTCATATGCATCCCTGGATCAGCTTTCAAAATCATTTACATTTCATTTCTGTGGAAAATTGAAGGATTTTCATTTCATTTTTGCTCTGCCATCTAGCGTTCAGTATCTCCATTAGCATCGGCTTGAATTTTTGCAGGTTTCTTTCTCTGCTACAAGAAATGTTTACAATAGTATATCATAGATGGCAGTAGCGAAGTATTGAACAGATTTCTGGAGTTGGAATACCGACAGCCTCTGGCTATGTGTGGGTATTGTATGATAGATGGCGAAAGCAGAATCGACTATTCATTATTTATTTGGAAATAAAATCGAAATATCTCGAATCAGAAAGGAAATTTTCAATCGTAAAGCACCTCTATGCGTAATTTTTCCTTTTTCGACAAAAAAATTTGGAAAGTCATCATCTTGCGTCGACTACCCCCGACTAGTAGTATTTATTACCATTCAAGAGGATTTGGCGTGCTTTCTGTTTTGGAATTGTTTTACTTTCGGTACAAAAATCGTAATATCACGAGAAACTTTGAAAATCAACATGACGAATCTCGGTGGGGAGTTATCTGAAAGCAGACCCTATCCCCTAACAGCCTCAGATTCGATATTAACTTTTATTTTCTTCGACACGAAAATTACTAAATCTCGAGGACTATTGATGATGAAGAAAAAACGCTTTCAGTTATAAATTCTGCTTGTCAAGATGCTCTCTGTGCAAAATATCAGGCAATGTGTTTTCCATTTTCGCCTGGAAAAAACGCAAATTTTTCGACCGAAACATGAAAGTCGTCCAATCGTCTCCAAATTCGATAGGGAGGTTTCTGAAGGCCTTTCCTATCCCCTACGAGCCTCAGTTCCACTTTCAAATTTTTGACAAAAAAATCGAAATATCTCGAGAACCATCAAGAATAGAGAAAAACGGCTTTCGATTCCTTATTCTACGCCATGTGATGCTTCTCTGTGCAAAATTTCAGGCAAATCTATTTTCCATTTTCGACTGGAAAAAACGCAAAGGGGTTAACCTTTGGAAATTTTTCGACCAAAACGTGAAAATCGTCCAATCGTGTCCAAATTCGGTGGGTAGGTTTCTGAAGGCCTTTCCTATCCCCTACGAGCCTCAGTTACACTTTCAAATTTTTGACAAAAAAATCGGAATATCTCGAGAACCATCGAAAATAGAGAAAAACGGCTTTCGATTCCTTATTCTACGCCATGTGATGCTTCTCTGTGCAAAATTTCAGGCAAATCTATTTTCCATTTTCGACTGGAAAAAACGCAAAGGGGTTAACCTTTGGAAATTTTTCGACCAAAACATGAAAATCGTCCAATCGTGTCCAAATTCGGTGGGTAGGTTTCTGAAGGCCTTTCCTATCCCCTACGAGCTTCAGTTCCACTTTCAGAATTTTGACAAAAAAATTAAATATCTTAAGAACCATCAAAAATACAGAAAAACGGCTTTCGATTCCTTATTCTACGCCATGTGATGCATCTCTGTGCAAAATTTCAGGCAAATTTATTTTCCATTTTCGACCGGAAAAAACGCAAAGGGGTTAACCTTTGGAAATTTTTCGACCAAAACATGAAAGTCGTCCAATCGTCTCCAAATTCGATAGGGAGGTTTCTGAAGGCCTTTCCTATCCCCTACGAGCCTCAGTTCCACTTTAAAATTTTTGCCAAAAAAATCGAAATATCTCGAGAACCTTAAAAAATAGAGAAAACCGGCTTTCGATTTCTTATTCTACGCCATGTGATGCATCTCTGTGCAAAATTTCAGGCAAATTTATTTTCCATTTTCGACCGGAAAAAACGCAAAGGGGTTAACCTTTGGAAATTTTTCGACCAAAACATGAAAGTCGTCCAATCGTCTCCAAATTCGATAGGGAGGTTTCTGAAGGCCTTCCCTATCCCCTACGAGTCTCAGTTCTACTTTCAATTTTTCGACAGAAAAATCGAAATATCTCGAGAACCATCAGTTATATAGAAAAACGGCTTTCAATTCCTTATTCTACGTCATGTGATGCATCTCTGTGCAAAATTTCGGGCAAATTTATTTTCCATTTTCGACCGGAAAAAACGCAAAGGGGTTAACCTTTGGAAATTTTTCGACCAAAACATGAAAGTCGTCCAATCGTGTCCAAATTCGGTGGGGAGGTTCCTGAAGGCCTTTACTATCCCCTACGAGCCTCAGTTCCACTATCAGTTTTTCCACAAAAAAATCGAAATATCTCGAGAACCATCGAAAATAGAGAAAAACGGCTTTCGATTCCTTATTCTACGCCATGTGATGCTTCTCTGTGCAAAATTTCAGGCAAATCTATTTTCCATTTTCGACCGGAAAAAACGCAAAGGGGTTAACCTTTGGAAATTTTTCGACCAAAACATGAAAGTCGTCCAATCGTCTCCAAATTCAGTGAGGAGGTTTCTGAAGGCCTTTCCTACCCCCTACGAGCTTCAGTTCCACTTTCAATTTTTCGACAAAAAAATCGAAATATCTCGAGAACCATCGAAAATAGAAGAAAACGGCTTTCGATTCCTTATTCTACGTCATGTGATGCATCTCTGTGCAAAATTTCGGGCAAATTTATTTTCCATTTTCGACCGGAAAAAACGCAAAGGGGTTAACCTTTGGAAATTTTTCGACCAAAACATGAAAGTCGTCCAATCGTCTCCAAATTCGGTGGGGAGGTTTCTGAAGGCCTTTCCTATCCCCTACGAGCCTCAGTTCCACTTTCAATTTTTTGACAAAAAAATCGAAATATTTCGAAAACCATCGAAAATAGAAGAAAACGGCTTTCGATTCCTTATTCTACGTCATGTGATGCATCTCTGTGCAAAATTTCAGGCAAATTTATTTTCCATTTTCGACCGGAAAAAACGCAAAGGGGTTAACCTTTGGAAATTTTTCGACCAAAACATGAAAGTCGTCCAATCGTCTCCAAATTCGATAGGGAGGTTTCTGAAGGCCTTTCCTATCCCCTACGAGCCTCAGTTCTACTTTCAATTTTTCGACAGAAAAATCGAAATATCTCGAGAACCATCGAAAATAGAAGAAAACGGCTTTCGATTCCTTATTCTACGTCATGTGATGCATCTCTGTGCAAAATTTCAGGCAAATTTATTTTCCATTTTCGACCGGAAAAAACGCAAAGGGGTTAACCTTTGGAAATTTTTCGACCAAAACATGAAAGTCGTCCAATCGTCTCCAAATTCAGTGGGGAGGTTTCTGAAGGCCTTTCCTATCCCCTACGAGCTTCAGTTCCACTTTCAATTTTTCGACAAAAAAATCGAAATATCTCGAGAACCATCGAAAATAGAGAAAAACGGCTTTCGATTCCTTATTCTACGTCATGTGATGCATCTCTGTGCAAAATTTCAGGCAAATCTATTTTCCATTTTCGACCGGAAAAAACGCAAAGGGGTTAACCTTTGGAAATTTTTCGACCAAAACATGAAAGTCGTCCAATCGTCTCCAAATTCAGTGAGGAGGTTTCTGAAGGCCTTTCCTACCCCCTACGAGCTTCAGTTCCACTTTCAATTTTTCGACAAAAAAATCGAAATATCTCGAGAACCATCGAAAATAGAGAAAAACGGCTTTCGATTCCTCATTCTACGTCATGTGATGCTTCTCTGTGCAAAATTTCAGGCAAATCTATTTTCCATTTTCGACCGGAAAAAACGCAAAGGGGTTAACCTTTGGAAATTTTTCGACCAAAACATGAAAGTCGTCCAATCGTCTCCAAATTCAGTGAGGAGGTTTCTGAAGGCCTTTCCTACCCCCTACGAGCTTCAGTTCCACTTTCAGAATTTTGACAAAAAAATTAAATATCTTAAGAACCATCGAAAATAGAGAAAAACGGCTTTCGATTCCTTATTCTACGCCATGTGATGCATCTCTGTGCAAAATTTCAGGCAAATCTATTTTCCATTTTCGACCGGAAAAAACGCAAAGGGGTTAACCTTTGGAAATTTTTCGACCAAAACATGAAAGTCGTCCAATCGTGTCCAAATTCGGTGGGGAGGTTTCTGAAGGCCTTTCCTATCCCCTACGAGCCTCAGTTCCACTTTCAATTTTTCGACAAAAAAATCGAAATATCTCGAGAACCATCAATAATATAGAAAAACGGCTTTCGATTCCTTATTCTACGTCATGTGATGCATCTCTGTGCAAAATTTCAGGCAAATTTATTTTCCATTTTCGACCGGAAAAAACGCAAAGGGGTTAACCTTTGGAAATTTTTCGACCAAAACATGAAAGTCGTCCAATCGTCTTCAAATTCGGTGGGGAAGTTTCTGAAGGCCTTCCCTATCCCCTACGAGTCTCAGTTCTACTTTCAATTTTTCGACAGAAAAACCGAAATATCTCGAGAACCATCAGTTATATAGAAAAACGGCTTTCAATTCCTTATTCTACGTCATGTGATGCATCTCTGTGCAAAATTTCAGGCAAATTTATTTTCCATTTTCGACCGGAAAAAACGCAAAGGGGTTAACCTTTGGAAATTTTTCGACCAAAACATGAAAGTCGTCCAATCGTCTCCAAATTCGATAGGGAGGTTTCTGAAGGCCTTTCCTATCCCCTACGAGCCTCAGTTCCACTTTCAAATTTTTGACAAAAAAATCTAAATATCTCGGGAACCATCGAAAAATAGAGAAAAACGGCCTTCGTTTCTTATTCTACGCACCGTGATGCATCTCTGTGCAAAATTTCAGGCAAATCTATTCCCCATTATCGACTGGAAAAATCGCAAAGGTGTTAACCTTTGGAAATTTCTCGACCAAAAAATGAAAGTCGTCTAATCGTCTTCAAATTTGGTGGGGAGGATCCTATCAGCCCGTTTCAATTTCAGAAACGTCACCAGTAAGATACTTTATCAAAAATTGGATTTGCATAGAGAAATTGAGAGACAGAAAAGTTACATTGTCAATTTCTAGGTATAGAAAGGCAACACTATTCTTGCATTCGTACTTATTATCTTTCTGGAATATATTTGGTGCTGCCATCTACTCATGGGTATATCCACTTTAGCAAGCGTCAAGGTATACAGGTCACTGTAACTGTTGAAGTTCATTCAGAAGTTGTACTACTGTATAATAGATGACGGCGATGAGCTCATTCACAGATTCCTACAAGCTCAGCTACCGATCGCTTTAGCTGAGTGTGACTATTGTGTGATAGATGGCGCTAATCAACTTCGGTAATTTCCAGAATTTTCAACCCAAAGTTCTACTAAAAAATCAAGTTTTTTTCTTTTGAAATGAAACGCAAATGAATTGTAATGCTTTTATTCAACACTGCTGGCATCCATAATTGCACGCCGGGCC
Organism: Zygogramma bicolorata; assembly: GCA_032362365.1. Lineage (NCBI taxonomy): Eukaryota > Metazoa > Arthropoda > Insecta > Coleoptera > Chrysomelidae > Zygogramma > Zygogramma bicolorata. The sequence continues at coordinate 259,492 of JAVJAQ010004468.1, read as the reverse complement.
TAAAACATCCCCTGCACCATTACAAAATATACAGGGCGTTGCGAACCGACAAAACGTCGTTGACAGAGAACCTCAAAGAAAAACGTAATCGGAAAATATATATTGCATATTCAATAAAATACACACTCGGCCGATCGATTTAGAATATTTATAACAATTGTGGTGGCATCGTCTCGAACAACTTAAACTAACCGATAAAAACCTAACCGCCCCCATCTTCTGCTACATGAAGTCGTTGAACTCGTCGTAGTCGTCGACGTAGGCGGAGAGCTGCGACAGCTGGTTGTCGCCCTCCATCTTCAGCCTCGCCTTGCCTTTGCCCTTGCTTTTTTTCGTCTTGTCGCCCTTTTCGATCTTCTGCTTCTCGAGGTACATGTTGTCCAGCGAGTTTTTGATTTTCTTGATGTCGAAAGACGTCACTGAAAACGGGAACGTTCATTCAAAGTTTTTATGATTTTTAAACAAAAAAACATGGAAGAATATAAAATTAAACTTGAAGATAGATAATGAACTAATAGCCGAAGTTCCTAGTCATAAATATTTAGGTAAATTAATTGACACAAAGTTAAGTTTCGAAAATCATATTAAAAAAATAAGGAAATCTATTGTTCCATTCCTGGGGGCCATTAGAAGAATTTACATTCTGACTAAAAACGTTCAGATTCTAATATATAATGCCTTCATTGTTTTTCATATCAAATACCTCATTACAGTTTGGTCTTCATGTTCTATAAAATAAAAGAATATAATATATCGCTTGATGAAAAAAGCAATGAAGTTTATATTCAAAAAATCCTTCTGCAGATTTATATAAAATTACAGACAATATGACTTTGGATCATCTAATTGATTATGAAAAATTCAAGTATATATATAAATTAACGAAAAATCTTCAGAAATGTAATATAAAACTGTCAAAAAATTATGATTTACATGGTCACGATACTAGAATATCAAATAACTTTCATTTAAATATAATTCATTTCAATAAAGGGAAAAATGACCCCATTTCATCAGCATTAATAACTTTCAATGAACTACCAGAGGAAATAAAATCATCCAAATACATTCATATATTTTCAAAAGAACGTTAAAAACATTTGCTTGCATAATGATGTTCCCCAAATTATCAAATGAATATTATACTCCAATTTATTATTTATAGTACATAATTTTATGATGTTTTTTTTTAACCTCCTCATACCGGATTCCTGTTCTGTCTGGAAGCTGTATATTGAATAAATAAAATAAATAAAAAGTTCGATTGGTATGATATTCGGGGGTATATCCAGAAGACACCAAGTTTACACAATGGTTAAGGCTTTCGCGGCCGAGGTTATTAGTATAACTACTTTTCTTCGGGCTTGAAGGCCGTCGTTCTTTGGAATTTCTTCCTGACGTTTCGCTAGCGCTTCTTCAGAGGCTTACTCATTTCCGATGACTAAACGTTTTTATATTGATGCAGGTAGTCTGGAGTGTTAATTACTCCTGTCGGGTTCGGGGAATAATCAAAGGTGATACCACGAGTCCTTCAAATTCAATCGATAAATTTTCATTTTTTACAAAAAAATTTTTATTTAGCAAAAGTATAAAAACAAACCGATTGATAAAATCACGAGTCCGTAGGACGAGTGATTTTATCTAATTCGGTTTGTTTGAATGCTTTTGCCTCAAAATAAAAAAGTTTGAGTGTTTTGAAAATGAAAATTCATCTTATTAAATTTGAGGAACGAATTGTATTTGGAGAGATTAATTTTTGAACAAATAGAAGGAAGAAAAATTTAATTGATCAGGATTTCATTTACATAAGAAGGAAAGGAGAATAGGTGAACATTTTACAAATTTGAAATGTCAAACAACGATGTATGCCTTCTATGGTCCAGAAGAGATATGATGCTTACGCAGTGCATATGATAATGCTTGCTGGCGATACCAAGAGATGGCGTCACACCTCTCATTGTACAAGGTTGATAATTGAAAATTTCTCATGAAATGAAAATCGCGCCAGAAGGAACATAAAATCATTCGTTATGTCGTTGTATCAAAATCTTCATACAACGGTTTCTTCTATTACCACAAAAAATGAATTGCATTCGATAAAAACTAATTGTACGCCATCTCCATTTGAGTTAAGGAAATCTTAAATATTTGAATCGGTCGTTCGCTATATCTGTTGAAGTTGGGGTTATGAGCTATTCACGTGTTTGAATGTTCATTGAAATGTGTTATGTTATATTATGCTGAAAAATTGAGAAGTGACTGACTATTAATAATAAGGTAACTCTTCATTCATGATAATTTATATAAATATGAGCCAGTTCAATAGAATCAACGCGGTAAACCTTATAGTTTTGACAGTTCAAAGGTAAACAACGAAAACAATCGAAAGGACCAGGCAGTTTTATCGGTATAATACCCAATGATTGGCTAGAATAACCATAGAATAAACCGCTACTATTGGTTGAAATGCCAAAAACGTCACATTTTCACAAGTGAAAAAAATAGTCATCATTATTAGTTGCCGCACTGCAGTGATATCATTATTTACTCTTGATTTCCTCAGAATGGGATTCCAAATTCTGTTTGGACTCGACGCTTCTTCTTTTCTGTTGACCTTGTTCCCATGGATCTTTTCGTGGTACCGATGTAAACCCCACAAGTGCACGGTATGCGATAAACCCCTGCAGCTGACAGTGGGCCTCTTTTGTCTTTAGCCGACCCTAGGCTTTGTTGGATCTTCTTGGTCGGCTTGAAAACCGTTTTTATGTTACATTTCCCTAAGAGTTTCCAAATTCTGTCAGTGACCCTCGGAATATATGGCAGATATGCATTCGCAACTACCTGAGAGTCCTCCCTGTTATGAACCGTGGAACTATTCGGTTTCATGGCCCTGTTGTTCTCAAATACACTGTATCCATTTGACCTCAAGGTCACTTGAAGAAGTTCCAATTCCTCAAGAATCACTAATGAAATCACGGCGGGTAGTGCGGCAAGTAATAATGATGATCATTTCCCGAACCCGACAGAAGTAATTAACACTCCAGACTACCTGCGTCCATATAAATACACTTTAAAAAATCGAAAAGTTTAGTCATCGGAGATGAGTAGGCCTCTGAAGAAGCTGGCCACTCGCGCTAGCGAAACGTTTGAGAGAAATTCCAAAGAACAACGGCCTTCAAGCCCGAAGAAAAGTAGTTATACTAATTGTATCATATGTTTGTTTGTTTGTTCGTCTGCATCTCAGTATGTAATAATTTACATTTATATATTACTGTTTTATCACTTGACAAGTTCTACACGGTCACGGTCTTCCACCAAAGAACAAGTAAACTATCTATCTTATAAGGGAAAAAAGTAAATGATTTGATACAATGTAATTCTTATGGAACGGATACTAAGGGGCGAAGACAGCACATTTTTAGTTGAGAGCAGAGAAAAATCAATAACCCCTCAGATTAGGATTAAATTAAATATGAAAAGTGCAAATCACAAGATCCTTGCACAACAATATGTAATTCAATGCCTGACGAGATATGAGGATTTTTATATGAAAAGTGAGACTTGTCTACAAATAGCTCTTTTTTTTTCCTTTGTGCAGATTATCCTACATTTGTATCTATTTCATTCAATTTTCATATGCTCGGTTAACAAACTCAGCACGAAAAAAAGATTTCTATGTAATTCAGTGTCCGTCGTGCTATAAAGGCAAGGGGAGAAGCTGTTTTAGATGGATTTTTTCTTGCTTTTTGTGAATAATAATAATGTTTATTGCTCCCAAGAAATAAAAATTATTTATGATAGGGAACAGTTTCGATTTAAGAAGTTGAATGCAGTTTGCATAAAAGGATTTGTACCAAAAAATAACGAACACACCTATGCATGAGGCGCGTACACATACACACACCAATGCACACTCATACTAACAAATTAAATGAAATGGCACTAAAAGATGTAACACGAAACAAATTTCATGATAATGAATCAAGCTTCTGTGAATTATATAGACGTACCTATCAACAGAGAGTATTTTTTTATTTTACTTCTTTCATAGGAGTTGAAATTTCTGTTTTTTGATCCAGAGAGGAAAAAAGCCAAAAAATAATTCATCAAGCAAGCATTAAAGTTAGCTTTGGGTATTTTCCAAAAAAAAATGCTGCAATAGGATTTTAAAATCTTCATATAAAAAAGTATTTTGACAAGTTATATATATTTCTCAAGGAAAAATGAAGCCTCCCCATTGAAATGTACACATTTTGTTGTATTTATTAATCATACTACCTATATATTTTTCTCATTCTTTTAAATATTTCCCAACTATAAACATGTAATGTTTCTTGGGTAATAAAGTTGATTGATTGAGTCCTGACATTTGGTTGAAATCATTTTCAACAACTAAGATGACTGTCATTATATGAAAAGCAAGACATATCATTATAATATCCAAAAGGTGAAGAGTCAATATCAATCTCAGATATAAAAAATTGCACTGAGAGTATGAACGGATATGACGAGCAAATAACTGAGGTCATCATCGCAGTTCAATAATAAGAATAGAGCATCATGTTGAAATTCACAAATTGGTTCATTTCGTGGAAAAAAGTTATTTTTGTGAAAAAGTAGGTGAGTTCTGAGTCACTATTATTGCTTTTACCGTCTTGGTAGACAATCGAAACAAAAAACTTGAAGAATGCCGAAGAAATATCATGAATATCGTTCAGTTATCATCAGGAATATGTTCAAAGCAACACAAATGTTCAAATCACACATAGAAAAGTTGATTCTACATTAAAAAACCCAAATTGTGTATACCCCATGAATGTTTTCTAATTTAAAGTCACAACGAATCGAAAATATAACTTAATACGGGCCCCGAAACGGATCCTTGAGGCACGCCCAGAACACTTACTCGTGGCGCAAAGGTTCCTCGACAAGGTCTCGACGAAATTCGGATATTCTATGCTGCTCGAGAGCGGCGTGAGTTTTTTCGAAAGCGACTCGGTGAACGTATCGAACTCCTCTTTCGTTTGCGGCAGGCTGAGGTCGTCGATTTTGGAGTTTTCCTTGTTACCGTCGGCGAAAGTCGTATCGAGCGCCAACTTCAAATCCGCTTCTTTCTGTCGCCTCAGTCTTTCCTCCGGCGACATGTCTTCTTCTTCCTCCAGCAGACGTTTCGCGATCTCCTCCCTCCTCAGTCTCTGCGAAAACAGATTAAAAATTTTTTTTTTCAAAAAAAATCTTATAAATTAAAAGGGTGGGGCAAAATCTGATTTTTATTAAAAAAATCAAAAATCATTGATTTAAAGAAAAAAATCACGATTTATCTGATTTTTTTTATTTTTTAAGTTTGAATAAAATATTCGAACATTTTGATTCTTTGAAGTTATTGTTGAATATTTTAATGTATAAGTCTGAAAATTTTAAAAGAATTTGCTGCTCAAAAACTTGTGACAACGCATTTGTCGCGCTTCTTGCAAGATTATTCTTGTCGCGATTTGTTTTCCTTCTGTCCTATACACTCGCTATACAGTGCCGAGTGAGGCACGAACGCGTTTTTTGTGCCTTTTGCAAGAATATTCCTGTCGAGGCTTGTTTTCCTTCTCAACCTATAAATTGACGTTGCCCAACAATTTCACGCATTTCGCTAGTTGTACACTAGGATATTAGAAACAGATTAGTCATAGAAAAATGGGGAAAACTCGTGTTTTTGTTCAAATTGTATAACGAAAATGAATAGACTGAAAATATACAGTAATAAAATTTGGGTGTTACGTTCAGTTTAAGAATTTGGAATTATTTACTTCTTTTTTGTTGTTTTTGCTAAAAGCAGATACTCTTTTTGATCTTCGAGAAAACTTTCATATTATGTTGTTATCTGGTTCTAAATAAAAAGAACAAAAATTGATTTAAATCATGATTTTAATCAGCCCAACCCTGTATATTAATATTGTTTTTCTAGCATTCAAATCACCAACGTGGTTGAAGTTGCACTCCTTGCATTTTTTGTGGTGTACCCCGAGGTTCTTTACTTGGGCCTGTTTCATTTCCCATATACATTTATATTTAACAATTTCAATCACATACAGTGCTTTTTTTAAGCTTCCCCCTTTATTTTTTGAACAGGTTAATTCAAAAAAATCAAACTTGGGATAATGAAATTGATACATAAATAAATACTATATTTTGGAGTAAAATTGACAGTTGCAAATTTCAAGATGGCGACTGGGTGGACTAACGAATACTTTACAACCCTATAATATGAAGTCAATATCTTCATTTATTATTCTCTTCCGTATATTCAATATTGAAGCAGCTTCAGGTTAGTACATCTTTTACTTTTGCTCGTGGATCTCCTTCTCATGGTCCCCAGAAAGCCAAAAAAAAATCTGTTTATTGAAATTATATATAAATTGAGATCTTTTGTACCTATCAATTATCTGAGAATGATGTGTATTTCAGTGTAATGTAATCAAAAATTCAGTATTTGATTTCAATAGACTGCAAACAAATATTTACCAAAACCTGTCAAATCCTTCCAAAATAAGGGAATCAAGTGTATTCACAAATAACTTTTTTGGACCCAACTTCAAAATCATGTAGTCAAAGGAATCTTTTTGACCTTGACACTTTATTCAAAATTATGTTCAAAAAATGAGAACAAACGCTTCTCAATATATTATGTTATTAATGCGGGTATTCATATGATACTAATCAATGATTTGAAAACTACAAGAAATTAAGAAATAATTTATGAGAAAATCATTGAAGTTCCATGGAATAACTATTTACAATAATTTACCTCATAAAATTAGATCAACAAATTCCTTGACAAGATTTTCATTCACTTTTTTATAAATATAAATCGGTAATGTCAATATTGTTTAGAAAAATGTTGATGTTTTTATGTAAATATTTTTCGTTAATGTTAAGTATTATATGTAATAACGTTAATAATAATAGTAATTACTTCTCTTTCTAGGCAATAAAAGTGGTCGTTTTTCCCGATAAAATATTTTTGGGAATATTTTTTATAGTCCTGAGCTTGGCACCTTGAGAATTTCATATAGGCAATCAAGGCTCAAGAAACAAGACAGTCTGAAAATTAAAAACTGGCTTGGAGTACAGTTGTAAATAACAAATTGGTGACCAATGACCATTTTTATTCAATTATTAGATGTTGCATTTGAACTTTCAGGTATCAAGTTTCCAGAAAGAAAACCTAAGACCAAGTATAGCATAAGAAAATGTTTGACGGATGTGAATTGTGAAGGAGATACAGGGCAGTTACTTATTTATATAATTTGAGATTTTGTGCCAAGATTTTGTTTTACCTTCCTCGAATTTCTATTTTTTAGGATGAATATATGCATTTATCTTGTGTTGTAGTCCATTTTATAACGCGAAATAATTTAGAAAAACTAGACAAGTTTATATATATTTTTAGCGGGGGTACGAATATACTCCAATTGGTACTCAATGTAATTTCTGGGGCATGGTGTTACAAAGTTTGAACATGGAACTTTAGAACGAGATAGATATCAAGGTCGGACATACTTTACATGAAAAATACATTATTCTCAGTACTTTCTGATGAAACTGATGTCATTCTTTGCAGAGAGAGTGCCACCCTTTTTTTTCAACAGAAAGGGGGTCTTGTGGCCTAGTTAGATGCCATTCAAGCCTCTATTCAACATTGGTGTACTTTTGAAAAAAGGATGATCCATTAACGGCCAAAGCTACCTAATACAACAATGGGCTCCATTTGCCAGAATTTTCATTGCAAAAACTGAAAATGAGGCATTTTTACCTGAAATTGGTCCGACATTAATGCCCCTTTCAAAGGTTAGGAATTGATGAGACTTTTTATGTTTGCACTGTTATTTATCTTCACAAATATTTCGTATATTGAAACAATAACAAAAATGGTCACTTTAAAAACACGAATCCGAAGCTCAAACGCGACATTCGCCCTTAGTTCGTAAGTTCACATTTCGGTAAAAAATTTAACAATATGTGATGAGCGTTCATTTTTTTTGTTATAACGTCCCCAAATCACTTCAGGACATTTTTACACTTTCTGGGTAAGAAAGAGAAACGTGTGTGCTCCAATTTTTTTTGTGAAAAAAAGGGGAGCTTATACCTTTTTACCGCACTTTGAAGGGCCATAAATTTCAGATGAAAATACATAGGTACATGACCACAAAATGAACTTTGTGTAAATCAATAAATTGACAAAAATCGATTTGTGCAAATATGTTTTTGGAACTTGAGAAATACTAAATTTTCTTGCTGAAAATCATAATCCATCCAAATATATAGGTAGTCTGGTGATTTGCCACTCTTGTTTCTAAATATCACCTACCTAACTTAAGCACTGAGTTGCATGCATACATTATAGGAGTTAATTAACAATTATATTGCTACAGAGGTAGATTATTCTGAAAAATATAGTTTTGGAATGATTTCCACCATCCTTGGTAGGTAGTTTGTAATCCCCCACTATTCCCAGGTACTTGGGATTCTCAACCAGATTATATAATCGAAATTTCATTTTACTTGTAATGGTTTCCAAAGATTTTGTGCTTATTATATCTTAGGATTTTTTACGAACTTCACAATTAAAAAATGGTTAATGCCCATTAATTTAAGTCTGCATGTCACACAAGAAGTTTTAAAAAATGAAAATATCAGCACATGATACATAGTTTTTATAAAATAATTTATACCAGGGTGGGGCAAAATCTGATTTAAAAAAAACACGATTTATTTGATTTTTTGAATTTGAATGTAAAATTTAAACATTTTGATTCTTTGAACTTATTGTTGATTATTTTATGTATAAGTCTAAAAATTTTAATAGAATTTGCGGCTCAAAACCTTGTGACAACGCATTTGTCGCGCTTCTTGCAATAACATTCTTGTCGCGATTTGTTTTCCTTCTGTCCTATACACTCGTTATTCAGTGCCGAGTGAGGCACGAACACGAACGCGTTTTTTGTGCCTTTTGCAAGAATTTTCCTGTCGAGGCTCGTTTTCCTACTCAACCTATAAATTGACGTTGCTCAACAATTTCACGCATTTCGCTAGTTGTTCACTCGGATATTAGAAACAGATTAGGCATAGAAAAAGGAGGAAAACTCGTGTTTTTGTTTAATGCATAACGAAAATGAATAGACTGAAAATATACAGTAATAAAATTTAGGTGTTACGTTTAGTTTAAGAATTTGGAATTATGTACTTCTTTCAGATGTTTTTGCCAAAAGCAGATACTCCTTTTGAATTTTGAGAAAATTTTATATTATGTTGTTATCTGGTTCTGAATAAAAAAAAAACAAAAATTGATTTAAATCCTGATTTTAATCAGCCCAACCCTGACATACTAATCCCTCAGTATCCTACTAGTGTGTACTTTTGTGAAGTAAGTAGGGTAGAACAGGTAATTTTGCGACAATCAGAATTAATATATCAAGCTTTTTATTGTACTGGTATTCAACCAAAAATTAAAAATGATATTGAAAAAGTGACAAATAATTTGGGATCCATGCACTGCAATACAACTAAGTGTTTTCAAAACTACTTGCCCCCAGAACACTACAAAAGCCTAACCATACCACACTTGGTAGCAAAACCTTACCTCTTTTTCAGCAATTCTTTCAGCCAATGGTTTCTTTTTAGGTTTCTGTTGCGCTACACCATCAGATTTTTTATCTTCTTCCTCCTCCTCATCTTCCCAACTTTCCTACAGCAGAAAACAAAATACATTCAGTACAAAAAATATGCATGATCATTCAGATCCTTAGGACTTTCGATCACCCTGCAGCTTGATAATAATGAAAGTGTATTACAAAAGAGCCATTAACTTGAACAGAAATAAAAGCTGATCCAGTGATTGCATAATGCACAATTCAGTGCAAAATGTGTAACTCAAATTACATTTTCCAGTTGAAAAGATTCAATTCTGTCACCTGAATGAGTTTTATTCAATAAGTATACCAAATCGATAATAAAGTATCAGAAGTGGCAGTTTTCAGCTAGTGGGTGATTTTCCTTGGTATGGGTTATGCATCATCTTTTAAATTATTCATTCACTGCATCTGTCTTTGATTTTTGAAATAAATTGAACTATCAAATTGAAACTATTTTCATTTGTGGTTATCTGAGTCAAATTTTCAAACTCCATCAATTCACTGTGTATATTCATGAACACCACCCACAGGGGACATGTTTATACTATTTTTGGGGTCTCTCCTCATTGTTTAATAATTCATATCATGTCTGGCAATTTTGTGTCGCAATATTTGAGGTTAGGTCACCACCTTGACATAAGTTTCCAGAAATAGCTACACAGTGCAGAGAAAGTAAACCAAAAGTTGAAATCCAAAGTATCGCAGTCTCACCTCAGATTTCTCGCCCTTACCTTTACTTCGTCTTCCTCATCTTCACCGTCCCATTTGTTGGCCACAACCGTTGACAAAGTAGGAGCGACAGGCTCGAAATTTTCATCATCTGTAACGGCGAAAAGTGACTGAATTGCATTCCCGCTACAAAAACTATTCGAAACTCACCCCAAGATTCCATATTGTTGGATTTAGAAGATACTACCACGACCTCAAAAGAACTGGATTCTTTCACGTGTACTTAACGCCTTGGCTGCCAACAGATGACACTCTAAAACGATCCACCTATTCGTCTGGAACAGATGAAAAGACCAAAAATTATCCACTATCAAACTCGGCGTTTAAGTTTTATGTTCTTGTATGGACGAAAGTAGTTCACGAAATTATAACTGCACAAATTTAAGATCGACCTTCGAACATCCATTTCAGTTTGACATATGTATATTTAATTAGACGTCTGACGGATTAGAAATTAGAACGGTACGCATGCGCGTGAATTTTGCCAACGTAATCATTTGCCAAAGAGAATTCATTTGCAGCAGCTATGTAGTGTTGCCAACTCATAATTTTCATTTTGAATCAGTTTAGCAAACCAATTTTCCAGCATCCTCGAATTTTCCCAAAGTATATTTCCAGGCAGCTTGAAAATTATAAAGCCTGTTGGAAATTATACGATTAAACGAACTTAATTCTAGAGTTCAATCGTAATTATAAATATGGAAAATTTCGTTTCAAAAATAATTTAAAAAAACATTTGATATCATAATTTTTTTTTATTGCCATATAAAGATCTGCCCCCAGATTCTATTTAACGAATTCGATTGTCGAGTAGCTCAGACTGTGACTGTAGCATAAGCTGTACCGAAGATATATGCTTATTCTAAACAATTCGATAATCGAATTCGTGAAATAGAATCAGGGCTCTGATTCAATTACTCATTTTTTTTGTATTCTATTATTCTTCATTGTATGGCATCAGTTTAATTTTCCCTACAATAAGCATGTATATGTTTCTTGGGAAATAAATCGTTATTATTATTATTATTGAAAATATGAATCGGCTCGTCATTTCATTACAACTAATGTAGTAGCCATCATGAGTTTTTCACATAGCATGATGCGGAATACATAGAAAGTAAAAGAATATGCAAATTGAACAGATATTCAGGGCTATTCACTAGGCATAGTTGTTATGGATAGCGACTAAAAATTATCATTATGTTCAAAGTCAGTTGCTTAGCGCGAAATTGGTATTCACTTTTCAAGTTAAGTTGCTACTATACACCGCGGGCATATCTGACAGACGACAGTAAATGACAGTTGTCAATCCAGCCTGCTGGACATACAAATCTGATTTACCTATGCTGAGTGTGTGTTTGTGTCATATTTTAAAATCTTTTTTCCCAATAAAGGCTCAATTTTGTGCGATTGTGAAATAGGGAAGTAATAGCGGCAGACATAATGTTTCATTCCATCGATTCCCTTCTATTTTCGACAATAGAAAAAAGATCAAACCTCTTGCTGAAAAGAAATGTGAATTGTGGATTCAGGCAACTAGAAGAGCAGATTTAACTTCTTATAAGTTGAAATGGGCAACGGTGTGTTCAAAACATTATGTAAGAGATATTTTCAAAGAATCTAGGAAACATAATTTTATTTTTTCATTTCAGACAAGCCAAGTGCACTCAAAGATGTTGACAATATAGATTGGGTACCGAATCAATTACTTGGCTACAAACAAATATCAATGCAGTTCAAAGCATTCAGAGATTGTATCGTAGGGAGCAGCGTGATAAAAATGACATCGCAAATATTCCAGTTGATATGGATAAAATTGATGATGATTCTTTGTGTGAATGATCCAGCTGTTCAAAACTTGAATATTATTGATGAGCAAAATCAAACTCTGAATGATATAAATTAACCAGTTGAAGAAGTGGAACATGCACAAAACTCTGGTGAACACCTATGTCCCGATATTGATTTCGAGTTGCAGAATTGTTATCGGAAAATCCATCATCTCCGAGAAACTTTGCAGACTTAATCATTCCCATTGGGAAGTTTAAAGCATAACTCATCTAAATGCCTTTTTTATACAGGATTACCATATGAAAGGATGGTTGTGTTTTATAATTTTGTAGAGCCTTATATAACATATCCTGAATCTGTTTCTTTCAAAATTATTATTTATTAAAGTACATTTTCAGTATTTTTTCACAAGCTTCATTCCAATCCTTCTAATCCATTTAGATATAAACATATTGTATGAATCCAAACTTTTATAGTCTTGAAGTCTTCTGTGCATGCACTCTCATATACAAAATAGTTTATAATGTCGTAAAACATGTCACTTTAGGAAAGTATTTCACAGCATTACTACAATCCCCAAATTTCAATAAGGATCACATCCCTTACTTTCCTTCAGTTTTTCTGAATATCTCTTCTGGATATCTATAGACAAGGTGTTGAAATAATCATTTTATCAGCCATTTCACATACAATTTCCTTGCAAGCAGCAAGAATAAAGAATAATGAATATAGATTGCAAAATTTATACATTTATATATGTCAGGTACACTAAGGGTATACCCAAAATTAGGGTAAAACCGTAATTTCTTCATAATTACGATAATAATCTCATTAAATTACCATTGTTGCTTATGGAAGTAGGGTTTGTTTGTCCAGCAGGCTGATTGACAGTTGTCTTGTGACGTCACATGCCCGCGGTGTATAATGACCAGTTGCTGTGAGTAGTGGTTCACAGGCAACTGCTTTAGATATCTTCGGAACATATGCTAGGTGGTGCAACAAGCACAATATGAAATGTGTTCCGTGGTGATATATTGATATATTATTGTCAAGAATTAGTGACCCTTTTAGGGCCAGTTTCATATAGGTTCAGTTCAAATACAGTGTGGAGTTCAAATTACGGATTTGACAGAAAATGCATGCGAATTCTATCACCACCTGGAGCTTTAACTGAACCTATACAACTGGCCTTCAGAGTTACTCCTAACTGTTCTAACGCTACACTGCAGCAGGGCGTTTAGTACAGAGCGTTTGGAAAGTTAGCGGAGCAATTTAAGTGATTGTGTTGTGATAAAAGTAGTGAAGGGTTGGTTGGAGTTTTGATCAACGAACCCAAAGGATATATCGTAACAGTATTATTTTCGAGCCGCTTTATATAATTACGATCGAACTTCACAGGTGAATTCGTTCAATCGTATGATCTTATGCAACGCAACACAGGAACAACATCTCCTGTTGCGATCAATAGATTCACTATAACGATGTTTTCTCTCACTTATTTTCATCCTGAGATATTTGTCAATGTCGTCAATCTCGAATTGTAATTATCTCACTCAAGAACCAACTCTTTCTTATGAGGTTGTAAATTCATAAACAAAAAATCTATATATCTATAGATTCAGCTGTTGCTGCAGGTGTTTCTGACCCACGCAGTATATCAGTTACAAGCTAATCTCTCGGAAAAGGCTTGTGAACTAACACAATTTCTCTGTATAAGGCTGGATTCAGACAGATCTGAAATCCCATCGTACGACGATCCGATAGCTTTCCGATTGGTCTAAATTTCGTCGTAAGATTGGATTTCGGATCTGTCTGAATCCAGCCTTACGGTCAGTTGTGATTACTTCACTGAACTGTGGTTCAAGTGAACCACTGAAATGGTACATTTCAGTGCAGTGAACCGAGTTCAGTTGTCGAGCAACAAACGATACTATTGGCTAATTGGTAGCACTTATAGACAAGTTCTATTGGGAAGTTCATAATTTTATGCGACGTCTGGCGGAAATATAACGCACTGCTATAATTTCACAAACAAACGGCTTCCATTTCATGTGTGTGAATTTATTGAGTTCTTTGGTGTTGATTTAGGAAATCTCATCTGAAGTTGTAATTTTTTTTGATCAATAATAACAAACAATTATGGATGCAGATCGCTCAGTGAGCCGTATAAAGTGTTTGGTGCCAAGTTGCCGCAACTCTAGGAACCGAAATACAATATGTTGTCTTTCCACACGTTTCCAAAGAGAAATAGGTACATATTTGATGGGAAACATTACGGAAAGTGGATTGAAAGGGAAAATAGACAGGTACAAGGCTTGGAAAATTAAACTGAAACTGCATAAATCACCACCTAGAGCGGCTTCAGTGTGTTACTTGCATTTCAAGAAAGATGATTTCTTGTTACCGGTGAGTCTGTTTGTCTATTTTTAGGCGAAGTTATGGCGCATTTCATCATCCATGTAATAAAAGCCTCTTTGGTTCACTAACACTACACTGAAACTAAAAAATGTCCTGGAACAAATATTATTATATTTTGAAACACAATGCATCTATGTTCACCTCCAATGAAATAGTATTGTGCGGCTATTCAAAGCATCATGAACACAGGGATATTAACCTTCACGAGAAAAATTTCGTACAATAAAAATATAGCAATAAAACCACCAAAATCTTGTCTAGCGAGGGCAACTGATGACTGGATTTCAGTTTGGCGCGTTATTTCACAAATGTAAGCAAGGTAACTATTTCAAAATGGTGGATATAGTTTAACCACCACCAGCGCCCTCATCGGTCGATATTCTTCCCTATTGTTGGCAATGTTGATAGAATTTTCCCATTTGTCCGACCGTCCGACCTCTATTTACACTCACTATTGGTAGCATTGATAGACAACTACTATTTAATATGTCCAATGTCAACTGTCAACACATCCATGATTTGTTGATTTGTTGTTATTTCACACTTCACACTACACATGCTTGTAGTTTGTACGTAGGAAAATGGTTGTGTATGTTGTTTCTTCCAAAAACATTTGAACCGATAATATTGGATCCTGAACCACAAACACATGAGAATGGCGGTAGGAAACACCAAAGTCGTGCAAGTGACCAATATCGCGCCTCAAGCCACCAAAGATCAAATGCAGGTCTTGTTTGGCTACTTGGGCAAAATTGAAGATATCCGATTGTACCCAACGATAAGAGACGTATCGTGTCCCGTCCAGTCCAGAATATGCTACATAAAATTCGTGGACGCCTCCACAATACCCATAGCGCAACACATGACCAACACTGTGTTTATAGATAGAGCCTTGATAGTGATTCCCTTCTCGAATGGTGAGATCCCGGACGAGTATTACGCGTTGGAGATGACGAGGAACGGTACAGTGGTGCCAGGTTTGGCAGTAAGCGATCCTAAGTTGCCTCCACATGTAGTCAACTCTGTCCACGGGTCAGGAGAAGATCAGGTGATACTTACCACCGATACCAACTTGGATTCGAACGGTTTACCCCCGTACCCCCCGTTACCTGCTAATTTCGACTCTGCCAAGATTGAAGAAACAAGAAGGACCGTCGTTTTGCTGAACTATGACCCAGCAATCACCAGCAACGAAATCATAGACTTTTTCAACGCTGCTGGTGAGGTAAAGTACCTCAGAACTTGCAAGAGGGACTCGGATGATAGCGCCAACATGCTGATTGAGTTCTCAGACCAACCGAGTGTTGTAAACGCTCTAAAAATGAATGGCATGGAGCTCAAAGGTAAGCCTGTTGATATCCAACACGCGACACAACCAATCACAAAGCCCCAAGCCAAGAGCAATGAGGCTGCACAAAAGGAGATTGAAGAGGCTATGTCCAGGTTCAAGGAGGCCCAGAATATGATCAACGCTTCCATAGAACCCGTTATAGGGATGCTCACTAAGGATAAACGCAGTTCAAGAAGATCTAGGTCTAGGTCAAGAGGGAGGAGAAGGAGGTCAAGGTCTAGGTCTCGTTCTAGGAGGAGATCTAGATCTCGAAGGCGTAGATCTACTTCTCGTAGAAGAAGCAGGTCTAGAGACCGTAAAAGGAGGACAAAGTCTAGGTCGAGGAAGAGGTCTAGCTCTAGATCTAGAAGGTGAGTGAATTTTTACAGTCGAATTTGGTTGATCTATGAGCTAAATTTCAGAATTTTCTGATGTTTGAGTAGCTACATTAGATAGTTCAGTAGCTAATGAATATCAGCAATTATCCTTTGAGAATTGTTCGATTCATAGTAAGACTTGAATAGTTTACGAAATATATTTGAGTAGCTACTGTAGAAAATTCAACAGCTATCATATAATAATGTTGACAGTGGAATTTTGGTATTTTACTGTATATTCAAGCAACAACTGGGAGTAAATGAGAAACTGGAAAAAATCTGACAGCTATTGTTCAAGATTTGGACAGTTTACAATTAAATTTGCTAGATCTCTGAGCTGTTTGATGTTTGAGTAGCTACTTCAGATAATATAGTTGCTTAAAGAAACCTACAGCTATCTCTTCAGAAGTTTGATTTTCAGTAAGACTTGAGACGTTATTTCAGACAACTCAGTAGCTCATAAAATCTCAACAATCTATCTACAGTAAAATTGGGTATTTTTATCGATATATTTGAGTAGCTACTGTAGATGAATGAGTAACTCTAAAAATCGGTCCAATGTTTAAGAATTTGGTGATTTTCAGTCAAAATAAATTGCTTTCAGAGCTTTTGAGAAGCTACTGATGATTGAGTAGCTACATTAGATAATTCTGTAGCATATATAAATCGGCAATGATTCTATGAGAATTGTTCCATTCATTGTAAGATTTGAGTAGCTATTGTAGAAAACTTCATAGCTTATAAAATCAACAGCTATCATATGATAATATTAACAGTGAAATTTCGGTGTTTACTGTCTTTATTTAAGTAGTCACTGTGAATGAATAAGAAACTAATATCGTTCAATACAGTTCACAATTAAGTTTGCTAGATCTTCGAGCTATAATTGATCTTTGAGTAGCTACTTCAGATAATATAGTAGCTTAAAAAAGCCAACAACTATCTTCTGATAATCATTTGAGTAGTCTTGAAAATGGTATTTATGAGTAGCTATTGCAACCTATCCGCAACAGCTACTATATGAGAATCCTATGATTGAAATTAAGAAATTAGTAATGTTTTTTCGATATATATTAGAGTAGCTGCCATAGCCAGTAATGTAGATTTTAACCAGCAGGTATCCTATGGAAACGTACCGTTCTACAGCTAAAATTGTCTATTTCGCAGGTTTTATTTGAGAAGCTATTATTTTTGAGTAGCTGCCGTATTTAGTTTGGTATCCGATTTACCCTATTTCAGAGAGTATCATATATTTTTTATAGGTCCGTTTCGAGAAGCTCCAAATCGCGTAGGTCCCGATCAAAATCCAGAACCAGAAGTCGACGAAAATCCAAAGAGCGATCGTCTCGAGTAAAGTCGAGGGACAGAGACCGCAAATCCAAGGATCGCGATCGTTCTAGAGAAAGAAAACGCAGCAGGGACAGAAAATCTCGAGATCGAGACGCGTCCAAGGAAAGAGATAAGGAAAAGGACAAGGAAAAGTCGAGCTCTGAACCGAAAGAAAAAAGGAGCGAGAAAGATAGAAGCGATAAGGATAAGAGCGAGAAGGATAGGGGTGATAAGGATAAAAGCGAGAAAGATAGAAGTGATAAGGATAAAAGCGAGAAAGATAGAAGTGATAAGGATAAAAGCGACAAGGATAGGAGTGATAAGGATAAGAGCGACAAAGACAGGAGTGACAAGGATAAGAGCGAGAAGGACAGGGGCGATAGGGAGAAGAGCGAGAAGGACAGGAGTGATAAGGAGAAGAGCGAGAAGGAGAGGAGCGACAAGGAAAGCAGTGTTGATGTACACTCTGAGAAGAGAGTCTCGAGATCTAGGAGCAGGAGTAAGAGACGGTCCAGGTCGAGAGACCGAAAGACGAGAGACAGAAAGAGATCCAGATCTAGAGGTAGGCGATACTTTTATTTCATATATTCAATATACAATTTTTTTTCTTCGCACCAAGGTTTTTATGCGTCTTGCACAGATTTCGTCCAATGTCCGGCGCGGTAGACACCAGGAAAGTAGTTGTTTTCTTTGTTGGATACACGTGAGAGAAAGGATATTTCGACTTTGTTCGCTATTATTGAGATATCAGATTTTTTTAAATACAAAAAATAACCATAGAATATTCGATTTCAGGTAGCAGACGTCGATCCCCGTCCCCCAGAGTGTCCAGGAAGCGCAAGTCCCGCTCGAGGAGCAGAGACCGGGACCGCAAGAGGGATAAGAAGTCGGACAGGAGAGACAGAGACAGACGGGAGAAGGACAGGAAGTCAAGGTCCCGCTCGAGGTCGAGACGTTCTCCGTCCAGGAGGTCCACCAGGTCGCACTCGAAGGTGCCGAGGAACTACGACGAGGAGGAGAGGGGATTCGACAGCGTCAAGGAGAAGGAGGCGGAACCCCCGGCGCCCGAGAAGGGCTCCCCGGAGAAGTCCGACAACATGGATATATCCAATTCTCCTTGAACGGCGATCTAAGTTTGCTGGTTCAGTTTGTTGTGTATTTTATTTGGTGAAGCATTAAAGTGACGATACTTGAATTTTCTTTAATTTGCGAATATTTCCCTCATATATTAAATGTCCCACAAGAGCAATGCAATTATCGAAAACTTACAGCGGTAATTGCATTGTATCGATCGAGTCACCATAACAACACATTCGAAAACGTATCGCTAGACGTCAGTAAACAACACAAATAAATGTCAGATAGACTTCGAAAATAGAAAAACATTTCGCGTTTTGGTGAGTACTCCGTACAATCTATAGAGGAAAGTATAAATGAACAAAAATATCATTTCTTTGAAAATTTCTTTATTCGTGAAATATTCCAATGAATTACATTCGTGCATAAAAATGACCAGATAATTTTGCATTCAAGCGTGATATCTTATACAAATTGCATTCGGTTATTTTCATATTTTGTAAAAGAGCCAAAATATGAAAATAAACCCTTGCAATTTTTAGATATCACGCTTTCTTGCAAAATTATCGGTAATTTTTATGCACTCGTGCAATTATAACCGAATATTTCCTATATATATATATATATATATAATGTCCCATAAGAGCAATGCAATTATCAAAAACTTACAGCGGTAATTGCATTGTATCGAAAACTTACAGCGGTAATGGCATTGTATCAATTCACCACGACACATTTGAAACCGTATCGCTAGACGTCAGTAAACAACACAAATAAATGTCAGATAGACTTCAAAAATAGAAAAACATTTCGCGTTTTGGTGAGTGCTCCATACAATCTATAAAGTATAAATTGAACAAAAAATAACATTTCCTTGAGAATTTCTTTATTCGTGAAATATTCCAATGAATTACATTCGTGCATAAAAATGACCAGATAATTTTGCATTCAAGCGTGATATCTTATACAAATTGCATTCGGTTATTTTCATATTTTGTAAAAGAGCCAAAATATGAAAATAAACCCTTGCAATTTTTAGATATCACGCTTTCTTGCAAAATTATCGGTAAATTTTATGCACTCGTGCAATTATAACCACGAATTAGACATCTTGAAACAGAAAATTTACTAACTACGTAGGTATCTGTTTTTAATTTCTCAACAAAATTCAAAATCATCGTTTGGATAAAAATGATTGTGTTGAACTGGCACAAAAACGCGTTTTCGGGACTCGTAATATTGCCAGACGTCGCGAAAACATCCATTTTTTGTAATGGTAAAAAAACTATTTTTTTAAGGATTTTCATTCATATTTAATATTTGTCCTTGAAAAGATTTTGCATCAATGCCTGGAATATAGGATTTTGAAAGGGGTATCTTTCTTGAATCCAGAGACTGGCACAAAAACCAGATGCAATAATATGGGAAATTTATTAAGAAAAAAAAAGCATGTATAGTGTGTAACGCATTTTCGGCCACTAGAAATGATTGAAGTGAGTTCTTTTAGGGATTATTTGTCCCGTAGAAATACACCATATACGTATACCTTATCATGATATAAAATATTCAGGTGGATCAGTCAATGTTGAAATCACAGACCGAATTTGAGCTCATCTATCAGATAAGGTATATATATATGCTTTTATTATTTTTTTTGATAGTCAAAATTTGAGTTATTCAAGAAGTTTCTGACTAATTGGGCTCGTTCTATCAAAAGGGAACTGTTTTTCAATAGACGGAGCAACTTTTCAGGTATATTAAGAATCTGCCCATCTACACTTGTATAGATTCCAATATCAATTCTCATTTTTTCAGAATGTGGCAGGTTAAAAACCCAGAAAACTACAGAACAAATTAAATATGGCACTTCGAATTCTGGAGAGTCGAAACTACTGAACGAAAAGCATTATGTCAAGACTTGAGATTCAGGAATCCCTACCAAGAGAAAAAAACACTATTGGTCATTTGTTGGAACAAATCGCGTTCAACACTATTTTATTAAAATAAAATCAAGTTGTAATTCCTAGTGATACAACATTAAATTTTACATAACATTCTTATAAAAAAAATAATTTGTCCTTTCTTAAACTAGTAATCGTTCAATTTCCTGCTGTATGGTTTGTATCTGCGGTTTCAACTGGGACCCCTCATTGATGGTGACACTGCAGGCAATAACTGAACGAGACACGCCACAAGCTCGACCGAGAGTCTGTTTGGATTTTATAAACACATACGGCACGTTCTTGTCTTCGCAGAGTAATGGGAGATGTAACAAAATCTCCAATGGTTCGGCGTCAGCTGCCATAACAATGAATTCTGAAATTCCACGATTGAGTGTCTTGGTCACTTCGTTGGCTCCTTTCCTGAGTTGTTTGTAATTCATTGCCTGTTGGACCAAGTTCAAGATTTTTGTCGTAAGGGTGGCATCTGCAAGTGGGTATGCCTTTGGATTCACTTCTTCAGCCATTTTGTTGTTGTATATAAATTGTTTCTTAGTACGTCTGCAGGCTCGCTGCCAAATAAAACTCGTTTCCTGATGAGCAAATCTCACTTGAATTATAAATATATCGCTATCTATTTTACGAATTCAAAGGACGCCGTACACCTCACATGGAAAACAAACGAAAATTAGATAACCTCAATGTTAACATGTGAACAATGAACATAGAACAAAAATGTTGTAAATACTTCTGTGTTCTGTGGCATGAGCTCATTCATGGGTTCTTCTTCCAAGTATAATTACAGTCTGTGCTGCTAGGACTGTCCGGCCAATTGTTTCTATTTGCTGCTTGTATCAGTCAACTTCACTTCACCAAAAGCGCCTTGGAGGAAACAAAGGCCAATACCATAGAGAGGATCAAGGTCTAATAATGAACGAACTAAGCGTATCGTATAATCAATATGAACTAGAATCCGCTTCGAACAAATAGCGTATGCTGCGATTTTGTGAGGAAAAATTACCACCCCACGTGAAAAAATTTTACTTCAAAACGCTTTCGATAGCTCCTAACCCCCCTGGAAAATTTTGTATATGTTTTGCTAGACATGTTGATCAAAACATGTTTTGGTTCGTTTCGAATTTTCGTAAGCCTGCTGAGTTCATCCGGCTCTAGTCCAGAAAAACTTCATATCGTTGTCTACTTATTTGCAACGATGACAGTTGTCAAGTCGAAAAACAACGCATGATTTTGATTGATATTTCAGCGGCTTGTTCCGAATATCACTTGATGAGTACAGCCGTTCCGTACTGGATGACTGTTTAGAACGACGGATGTACATCTAGTGTTTTATGTGGACGAGCCGATGCATATAATTACGATTGAACTTCACAGGTAAGTTAGTTCAATCCGATGATTCTTTGCATGATATTGACGTGGGAAGTAACACATGAGAAAATGTTAAGAATTCACTTTGATGAATCAATATATGAGGCGGCTTTTCCAAATATATACAACTCTTCCGGGAGGTTAGCTCGAGAGTATGGTCAGTAAAACTCCGAAATAATAACAATTACAGTTCACAGTTCAATGGTATAACCACAGAGTGCATCTAATAACTTCCTAGGTTTCCTTTGAACAAATGATGACAGATGGAAGTCGAACGCGCGGTTGCTATGCCTCAAGTTTAGAGAAGGAAACAAGTTTTCTTTGTTTGTGCTTTGAACTGTGGTCATCCAGTACAGAACCACTATACTACATATAATGCTATAGAGGACGAGTCGCTGAAATATAATTTCTCAATCACCAGCTAGAAGCTCAAGCTCTTAAGGGAGGTTTTTTATTGGCAGTTGAAGACTTCACTGACAGCAAAGTTTTTAATAGAAGATTGAAAAACGAATCCTCAAATGCGATCATAAAACTGCTTTGAGTATCAGGGGCCCTATTCTTGAACCACACGTTCGCTGAACGTATACGTTGTCGCTAGGAAGAGATCAATCAGATCTGTCGTAGCATAGCAACAGCGACTACGCAGAACTGCGAGTGATTCAAGAATAGGGCCCCTGATGCCTTCAAATATTTCGGCTAATGAGTCTTACCCGCCACGGTCATAACCAGATTTCTTCTTCGCCTGATCGAATTAGCCTCACCCACTAGGACTTTCAGCCAATGTGATAATTAATCGAAGACGTAGAAGTTTAACCTCAACTTTCCACTCGTCATGGAAGTACATTCAAAACAAAACAAATGAACAATCCAAGCAAAGCATGAAGAAATACCACCAGCTGCTTCTCTTGATCGTTTCAGCCGTGAGCTTAACTCTATTCCTGATCTACCGGCACGAGTACAACCGACTTCATTACGTCCTAGAAGTTTTCAACTTCTTCGGTCACCCGTGCAACTTCTCGGAACTCCAGAGAGCAGACTTCGTCGTGAACAGATACGACTGGGGACCACAACCTATTTGGCAGGAACTAGATAACGGCTATGTCTATTCTGCTTTTCTCACAACAAACAATGAAGTAAAAGCGATAGCTTTACAGAACGATGAGAGAAGTGTACCAAGGAGCTGCTATCTGTGGTTAGAAGACAAGAAGAAGCCCGTCCAAGGAAAGTTTAAGGCCTCGAAGATAAGCGGCGACAAAAGCATTGCTTATTTTTACTCTTGCTCTGCACTCAATCTGGACAATGCTCCTTTTGCGGTATCATTCAGCTACAAGCCAGGTAGAGACAGCGACTTGAAGAAAATCCTGCTGACTGACATTTCAAGCAGCAATTTGCGCAAAAATATCACTGTATGCATATCTCCCTCGACTTTCAGCAAGAAAAGGTTCATAGAATTTGTGAGTTTCCATAAAGTAATAGGCGTGGATTCTTTCGTATTTTATGGCGGCGATGTACCCCACAGACTGTCCAAGCTGTTGACAAACCTGTCGCAAAATATTGAGGTGCAGGTGGCTTTCTTGCCTTGGAACTATCCGAAAAGAGATACCGGCCTAGCCAGGGTAATAGTCGAGAACGATTGCCTACTACGCACGTTCAGACGATCTAGATACGTGATAACTCTCGAAACCAATGAGTATCTTTTACCGAAAATCTCCCTACAGAGCCTATTCAATGAAGTACCTGAAAACACTCGGAAACTGACGCTGGCAGTCAAAAAGATTTGCGCCACCAACCTGTCCCCAAGCAAGCCCATCGCTTTGCAAAACTACGATGCCATCAGCGATTCCAACTACAACGTTGTGAGGAACTTCTTCAGAAACGACAACGACAGCCTTGCAGATAAGACAATCGTGCAAGGACAGGCTTCGATCCACAAGTACGTGAGGTGTAACGCGGCACATCCCAAAACTAACAAAGATTACAGCATGAACAAGTATTCCTCTGACCTAACGAGGTCCACTTTGGTACAACTTCAATTGCACGGGCAACTTTGAGTTTGATATATGAAAGCAGCTGCTTCAGTAGCGATCCTCCAGCGCAAGAAGAAAAGACTGCAAGAAATAATGACCAAAGCCCTCCAAATACTGAATAATTAACCAATCCCTGCTTTTTGTTCACTCAACCCTTTCGTCTCAAACTGAATGAAGAAAAAGTGTAAGTGTTACACGTTATGTACATTTGTTATATGCTGTATACATCTGTTACACTCTGTGTACATTTGTTACACACTGTGTACATTTGTTACACACTGTGTACATCTCACAGTGGCCCTGTCATAGAACCTTGAGTACCACCAGTCTTGTGGAAAAATTAGAGCAATCGTCATTCTTTGAAGAAAAGCATAAATCAAAAACATTTTTAGCACGATGCATACGCGTTTTTATATGGACAGTGGCCCCGAGATCGAACCTTGCGGGACGCCGTTTTACCGAACGAAATAGGAGCGACGAAAGAAACAAACTATTACGAAAATATTTATTATGAAACTAATAAAATATTTCAAATGTGTACATATGTATAATGTATAGAGAGACGTGTTTTATTTCAATACTCATCAATATAATTGTTTATCTGTTCAAGGTTTTATTTACATCTACTGGACTAGATTTTGTCGTAATTTATTGCATTCGATTCGATCATATTCTTACGGTACTGCGAATTTTTTGTGATAGTTCAACGACAATTTTATAAGAATTTTTTTTCCATACACCCCAAGTTCCTACCAAATCCATCAAGAACTCGACTGTTTCTATCACGACTATAATGAGGCAAAATTTGAGTACTTTCAGAGTCAGTTTGAGTAGCTACTAACGTTTGAGTAGCTGCTGTAGACAACTTAGTATTGCGTGCAATTTGAGTATCTACCATGCCAAAATAAAGAGGTTAGTCAGATAATTTCGGTAGCTACTGAGAAGCTAAAGTACAAAAAACAAACCGTTAACAACTTATTAGCTCATAATTATAAGAAGAATTTGAGTAGTTTCCAAGTCATGTTCAAGTAGCTTCTGCAGACGAATATCTTATGATACATAAAAACCATCTTACAACAAACAGTCTACATTGGAACTCAAGTGATATTTGGGCAAGCAACTATTGTATAAAAAGTTAAATGAACAGAAGCTTGAGCTGTTTTCATCGTTGATTACTATTGTTTGGGTAGCTACACCTAATAAGTTAGCTGAGATTGAGAAGCTAACATACCTAAATAGCTAACCATAAGTAATTGGAAAACTCCAACCAATCCCTGCTTTTTGTTCACTTATCAACCCTTTCGTCTCAAACTGAATGAAGAAAAAGTGTAACATTGTGTACATTTGTTACACGCTGTGTACATTTGTTACAGACTGTGTACATTTGTTACACACTGTGTACATCTCACAGTGGCTCTGTCATAAAACCTTGAGTACCACCAGTCTTGTGGAAAAAGTAGAGCAATCGTCATTCTATGAAGGAAAGCATAAATCAAAAACATTTTTAGCACGATGCATACGCGTTTTTATATGGACAGTGGCCCCGAAATCGAACCTTGCGGGACGCCGTTTTACCGAACGAAATAGGAGCGACGAAAGAAACAAAATATCACGAAAATATTTATTATAAAATTAATAAAATATTTCAAGTGTGTACATATGTATAATGTATAGAGAGACATGTTTTATTTCAATACTCATCAATATAAAGTATATCTGTTCAAGGTTTTATTTACATCTAATGGACTAGATTTCGTCGTAATTTATTGCATTCGATTTGACCATATTCTTACGGTACTGCGAATTTGTTCTGTGATAGTTCAACGACAATAATTTCACAAAAAAGAAATATTTTTTTTCAAACACCCCAAGTTCCTACTAAATTCATCAAGAACTCCACTGTTTCCATCACGACTTCAATGAGTCAAATTTGAGTACTTTTAGAGTCAGTTTAAGTAGCTGCTGTAGGCAACTTAGTATTGCATGCAATTCGAGTATCTACCACGCCAAAATAAAGAGGTTTGTCAAAGAATTTCGGTAGCTACTGAGAAGCTAAAGTACGAAAAACGACCCGTTAACAACTTATTAACACATAATTATAAGAAAATTGTGAATAGTTTCCAAGTCATGTTCAAGTAGCTTCTGCATGATACGTAAAAACCATCGTACGAAAACCGAACGGTGTACGTTGAAACTTGAGTGATATTTGAGTAGCTACTGAAAATAATCAAAAAGCTGATCAAATGACCGAAGTTGTCTCATAAAAACGTATTCAGCTACTGTGCTTTGGGCAAGCAACTGATGTATTAAAAGTGAACTGAACAGAAGCTTGAACCGTTTTCATCGTTGATTACTATTGTTTGAGTAGCTACTCCTAATAAGTTTACTGAGATTGAGAAGCTAACATACTCAAATAGCTATCTATAAGTAATTGGAAAACTCCTTGGAGCTAGCTACTATTATGAAAATTCACCAACTTGGAACAAAACCTTCGAACACTTAATCTGAGACGATTGAGAGGCTTGCTCATGACATTAGAATATACATCGTGTAGGCGATGAATAGCTCAGTTGAAATCTCAAAGAAGTAACTTCTTATGTTTAAGTCAGCATTGAATAAAAAGAAAACCTAACTTCAGCAGCCTCTTGTGGTAACTGAAATTTGGAAATATACCCATCGACAGTGAAAATTTGAATAGCAACTGTTATTTGTGTAGCTACTGATATTTGAGTAGCTACTGTCTATGATCGAATACCTGGTTCTCGCCGATTGAACAACTCGTGATGTAATCCTGTCACAACAGCTTCCAAGTCATGATGATAACATATGAGAGGATGACATCAGCACTGGGAGATTTCCATATGCTTCCAATTCAGCAGCTTGGACTGATTGGTAGCTTCTGCGCAGATGTTTACTAGCTTCCCAAAGCAGGAACTGTAACGAATTGAAGGGTCTCCTAGGGGTTGGGATAGTGTCGATTGAATTCTATTGCCGCAAAGTCATAATCAAATCGTCGTGGCTAGGAGTCACTGCGAGATAAGTATTTTCTAGTTTCAGAGATTCGTGAACATATCAGAGTAGCAAGATTGCGATGTTTAAGTAGCTGCCACCCGTCTTTTGAGTAGCTTCTTCGATACTATTGAGTAGCTTCCAAGTAAATATTAATCTTAAACCAAGATGTTTGGGTAGTTAAGTCCCTTGGCGATTAATTTCTCTTTGTTTCTACTACCGGTCCTTCTCAAGATGATGGGGAAATGATACTTTTGGTCGAGTGAGGAGCCTGAACGCGCTATTTCATGAACTCCACCAGCGACAATTTCCCTTAATCTATGTCCGACGGAAACAGCTGCCTCTCACCCTCGTTCACGAAAATCATCATCGCCCTGTATAGCAAATACGCGCCGAACATCTTCTTGTGCTTCTGCGGCCACGTGGCAGCTACGCCGTAAAATTCGCCGGATTTCAAGTTCGAGATGTTCTCCAATTTGAGGGCGGCTATCATCGCAGCCTCCCTGGTGTAAGCCTCGACGGGGATGGTGTTCTGGAAGACGTGGAGGCAGATGACGCCGCCTCCGCTTTGCCAGATGTCGAGGATCTTGCGGAGTTTTTTGGTGTCGGAGGTGCGACGGCCTTGCTTCCATATGGTGACGGCGTCGTAGAGGTGCGAGTACGGTCTGGATCGTTTGCCTTTGCCTGGAAGGGAAAGATGGAAGTTTAATTATGACAAAGTGACTCAGAGAAGTAAAGCTAAATGTAAATGTAGTAATATATACTGATTCCATCAAATTTTTGGAGCTATACGGCGGTCATCATTTGGAACGAAACAGACGAAATACCTTTGCTTGAAAGTGGTTGACAATGTTTCGTGCTGAATGGTAATGGTTCGGACTTCCATTGTGTATTTTTTTAACTCTATTGAAACCTATTGCTAAGAACGGCAGGATTAAAATACAAATCAAGTGAGAAAATCAAATCAAAATCAACCTTTGGTCAATAATGAAATTAGGGATTGATTGGTCAAAGAAAATACTGTTGTTACAAAAATCGAGATATCGAATATGAAATATGAGTAAAAAATAAATGAATAACGAAATAAATGAAGTAATTGTGACAAGAAAATTGGGGTATCGAATATGAAATACTAGTCAAAAAATGTAAATAAAGATATTGAATGAAATATTATGATAAAATGTTGAAACCAAGTTAATTTTGATATTATGGATCTAACGGTTAAGTTTCTTTGGTTTTTTAATTGTATTTTGTAATTTCTTTCCTGCAGTATACAACAAAGTTGCCCCACGTTGGGCGCCAACTACTGAGACGAAAAGTTCTTACAGCTGGATCAATTATGATTCAAAATTTTAATTTTTTTCCCCAAACGTAACAATAACAAACACTTTGATTTTTTTTCAGTGTCAAAAATATTCGAGTTTTTTTTTAAACTAACTACACGCAGTTTTGGAAAGGTATATATATTTCAAAATTATATTTAAATGCGTTAACCATTTGAAAAGTTATGTGAGAATGAAATAAAAAAAAATTCACGATTTGAATTGATTCGAGCACTTTAATTTCAGAAATTTCATCGAAATTTTGAATACTCAGTGAATTCAGCAGGTTTTTTAAAATCGAAATATGTTCATCATTAAAAAAAGGGTTATAAATAAATTTCTAGGAATTTCAAGGGTGACTATTCGTTTTTGTCAGACAGCATCTGACTTAGATGGGTCAATTCACGTATTCTCAGTAGTTAGCTGATCACGAATTCGAAGTAAAAACGCAACGAACGCTCTCTTCTCGTTCATAAGTTATGACCCTACATAGTTCCTGATGAGGAGACTTGATGAATAAAAGTGTGTTCTGGTTGTTTTTTTTTTGGAAGAAAGACAGAATATGTTGGTTTTCGTGTTTTGAAGGAGCATAGTTTTTGAGCGAAGGGAGAGCGCTGCATTAAAACTGTATATTCGTGTTCCATGCATGCATAATACGTAGATATAATAAAATATTCTTGACTTCGGTTTAGAGTTCATCGACTCAAATTGCAAAACCTGGTCTGAATACTACTGACTTTGGGCTGGTCCAAATGAGGATAAAATACAAAGAAGCCTAAAAAAACATTAGCAAGGACATTTAAACTCACCGACATAGAAAACGGCGGACAAAAACGTCTCCCAAATCTCCTTGGGCTTCATGGAATCTGCACGGCATGGAAGATTGCCGGTCAACCTCGGGTCCAACAGCAAATACGTAAAAGATGACTTGTTAACCCCCTCGCGCCACTTTCTAGAAGGCTCCGGGTTGGAGAACTCCTTCGACACGCTTTCTTCTAGGTTCTTGTACAATTCCAGGTCATTTGTCCAGTCGGGATTCCTGATAGTCTTCTCCAATTCTACCGAGTACGCTGAGAATAAAATGGAAATTGCTTTATGGTACGCGAACAAAGAATTTTTAGGGCATCCGCAGAGAAAAAACATAAATAATGACGTTTCGGGGTAGACGTTACAAAAAAATGGGATGTCAGGATGAATAACCATGGAAACTCATAACTACAGAGGGTTGGGTAGTGAAATCTGGGGACAAAATGCAGAACTATGTGAGTTCTATCAGTTCTAATAAACTTAACAAACCAAAACAAACTGTGCATGACATTTAGTTGCAATTCATTTTGTTGGATTTAATAATAATATAACGTTTATTGCTCCCAAGAAATAACACGTATTTATAATAGGGAACATCTTGATTTCGAGCAGTTGAATTCAGTGCTTCATTAACAAAAACAAGAAGGAAAAAATAAAACTTATACATGATATAGTCATGGTTGAGTCATAATAAAATGATAAAGAAAAGAGTGAACGAAGTTCAAGATAATAAGTATTTTTTTAAGTTTTTCTTGAATGAATTAGTATTTTTTGTATTTTTCAATGTTTTCGGTAAGTTGTTATAAAAGATGACACCTTCATACATAATAGATTTTTTACAATAATTTGTTCTAAATTTAGCCAGAGAAAAGCCATCTGCTTTTCTTGTTGAATAGTCATGGGTATTTTTGGTAAATTTCAAATTGGGATTTTTCACGTTATTTTTGATCAAATGATTGAATACTAAAAGTTTGTATTTGAAAAGAGAAAGAATATCTAATAATCCCTCCTCTAGGTTTATAAAGATTGAGTGTTGGTTCTTGCTGCTCTAAATTGAATATACATCTTATAATTTTGTTTTGAAGAGTTTGAAGTGGCTTAATAGTTGTTTTATTTGCTGTTCCCCAAATTGAGATGAGGTATTGGATTCTTGAATAAATTAATGAAATATATATTGTTTTTCTATAATGTATTGGAATTTGATTTTTGATTCTATATAATATTCCCAAAATTGGTGAAATTCGCTTTTTCGAGACTTCTATGTGTTTTTACCACGATAAATTTTGATCGATATATAACCCTAAAAATTTTGTGTTTGTGGAATATTCAATTGAACTTTCTCGAATTTAATTGGAACTCTCAAAGAGTTGGGTATTGTTTTTCCCGAAACAAACATGAACGAAGATTTAGCATAGTTCAGACTCAATTTATGAGAAGACATCCAAGACGATAAAAGTGTCAGATCATCAGCTATATCTTTTTTCATTTCTTCAGAGTTACATCCTGAATAAACTAGAGTAGTATCGTCTGCAAATAAGAATGACTTTCCATTCAGAGCCAAATCTTTTATAGAATTTACATAAACTAAAAAAAGAATAGGGCCTAGAACTGAACCTTGGGGTACACCACAAATAACAGTTTTATACCCACTCATTTGTTCCCCTATATACACATACTGTTTTCTGTTTCTTAAATAATTTGAAAACGAATTGTGAATGTTTTTGGAAGAGGAATAATAGAAAAAGATGGTCTCTGATCAAAGCAGTGATAAATGAATTAAATAACACAAAAAGTTTATCACTTGGTATTAGATCAATAAAGACGTTATCCAAACAATGGCAGGATGTTCCAAGTATTTTTGCAATTTCCACTCAGATATTACGTAGACTTAGATTTAGAGTATATTATTGAATTTTTACCCATGAAGATTCGCTTAAAATTCATCAATGCCACTTTTAATTTGAATGTTACCTTTTGTTGCCAGCTTCATTCGGTCTCTTAACTTTATATGTATATGTTTTTATCAATGGGTGTTTAATAATCTCTTAAGCTATGGTGCAATCGCTTCAGTGCGTTAATTGACCTTTACCGGACCATTAGCAAAATGCTTCCATAACAAAAAGTCGGTGCAATCGGCTATTAGATTGTGAAACCGGCTCAATCAATGAATATTGCTAAGCAATTACCAACATTTTTTCGTTGCCATCTGCGGATTTTCTGCGATGGTCGGAGGGTGTTTCTTCAACTGGTACAGTTTTTTCAGGTAAACCCTTTTGGTGGTGAACGTGATAGGACCTGGATTGTAGCCGTGAAGGGTGAGCTCGTTCCTCAAGGTATCGGTGTCGTACTGGAAGGTTTCCGGCAACGAAGACATTTTCGAGGAGAACGAAGCGGTCCGGATACTGCCATTGCATTCGCTGGAAATCATAAAATCAGACATCCAGTACCTGAATACTTGAATCATAAGACCGAGCAACATACTGAAAGTTATGTTGAGCAATAATATATTTGCAAACCATGAGAATCATTACTATTCAAGTATATTCATAATATCTGGGTTTGGCATCTATTCTCTAATGAAAAAACAACGAAATATGAGATTCGAAATGAACCCTTTTATTGCTCTAGTCAATGTTCGGAAGTCAGTATTGACAGATGACAAATTTTCTCTTAAGGCTAAGTTTTTTTAATAATTGAGTCTTGAAAGAAACTTTTATGAACAATTGGATGGAGTGGCGATGGGAAGTCCACTGAGCCTAGTGATAGCCAACTTCTATATGGAACGTTTCAAAGAGAAGGCAATCGACGCCTTTGATTTGAAGCCGTCTTTGTGGCTACGTTACGTGGATGACACCTTCGTCGTCTGGAAACATGGAAGGGACGCTCTGAACCTTTTTCTGGACCACCTGAACGCTCAACACCCCAGCGTCAAATTCACTATGGAAACCGAACAGAACCAGCAGATAGCATTCTTAGATGTTCTGATTGAACGATGTGGCGCTAGACTAACCCACAAAGTACACGCACACGGATAGGTACCTGCACGCACTATCGAACCACCATCCCAGTCAAAAGAGAGGAGTCATATATACCCTAACTGAACGTGCTCGAAGAATATGTGAACCAGAGCATCTAGAGCAGGAACTGGAACATCTTCAAGTGACCTTGAGGTCAAATGGATACAGTGTATCTGAGATCAATAGGGCCATGAAACCGAAGAGTTCCACGGTTCATAACAGGGAGGACTCTCAGGTAGTTGCAAATGCATATCTGCCATAAATCCCGAGGGTCACTGACAGAATTGGGAAACTCTTAGGGAAATATAACACAAAAACGGTTTTCAAGCCGACCAAGAAGATCCAACAAAGCCTCAGGTCGGCTAAAGACAAAAGAGACCCACTGTCAGCAGCAGGGGTTTATCGTATACCGTGCACTTGTGGGAAGGTTTACATCGGTACCACGAAGAGATCCATGGGAACAAGGCTGAAAGAACATGAAAGGAACTGCAGGCTGGGGCAAACCGACAAATCGGCGGTGGCGGAACACGCACTGAGTGAGGGTGACCACATGATTCTGTTTGAAAATGCTAAACTGATTGCTCCCAACCAGGGTTACCATAGCCGACTGGTAGGGGAGGCAATAGAGATCCAAAAACATGCGGACAATTTCAACAGAAAAGAAGAAGCTTTGAGTCTGAACAGAATTTGAAATCCCATTATGAGGAAATCAAGAATCACTAATGAAATCACGGCAGGTAGTGCGGCAACCAATAATGATGATTATCTCCCGAACCCAACAGAGGTAATTAACACTTCAGACTATCTGCATCAATATAAATACGCCTTAAGGAATCGAAACGTTTAGTCATCGGAAATGAGTAAGCCTCTGAAGAAGCTGGCCACTCGCGCTAGCGAAACGTCAGGAAGAAATTCCAAAGAACGACGGCCTTCGAGCCCGAAGAAAAGTAGTAATACTAATAACCTCGGCTGCGAAAGCCTAAACCATTTTGGCAGTTATGACTGTCATTATCAATGACATTTTGGACGAGTAAACTATCAAATAACACACTAGTGACTTATCTGAGAGTTATTCGTTGAAAATGACGTTAAGATTGCTAGGCATAACTGTTGAGTTGGATTAATAATATTATCTTTCTCTCTCTTACCTTGGCGCTTTCAGCAACCTCCTTTCGTACAGCACGATCCCCTCCTCCTTGTCCTCGTACTTGTAAATCTCCGACACGCTCACGAAACTCAGGTCCGTGCTGGCCGCAGATTTCTCGCCCCCCGCCGTCGCCGCCGATCTCTCTTCGATACTCCTCGTGAGATCCTCGGTGATTTCGAACACATTCGCGTTCAACAGACTGCCAGACGCGCACGTCAAGTAGTCGCTGCCGCGCGAAATCTTCTTCTCAGCGCCGGCCGAGCCGAACACGCCCGAAGACCCGGACTCGGGTTCGGTCGCGTCGCTCTGCAAGAGGGCCAGGTTCAGGGCCGGGTCCGTCGTTTTCAGGGCCTCGTGGAAGTCGCCTTTGGAGTCGGGGAGGGTCACGATGCCGCTCTCGCTGGAGAAGAGGTCGGTTTTGGAAGCGGAAGGAGGGGTTTCTTCCAAGGACATGCCTGTAGAGTCACTGTATGATTAATAGGAGGAATCAATGTACTTTATCGTAACATCATAGATGTAAAACTTTTTCTTGACATCAATTATCTTAACACCGCGCGTTTTGAAGATTAGCATTTTCAGGAGAAGATTGATACTGAGTTGGTAAACTATAGTGAATAAAATATTAAAAATGTTGCACGTTATCGATGACGACATGAAATCAACGCACTAGTACCAATCCATTGATGGAAATGTATTGGAACGTTTATATTGGATCATGAATTTGGCGTCTGTTATTCTTTGGCATTTGGTTGGCAGCATTCTCGATGTTGCCGCAATTCGGTTGAAGTCTGTTATTTACCCATTGAGAATTGTCATTTGAAAGTGTGTTTACGTCTTTTCGGTGTTTTAAATTAGATAATTGTGATCAAAAACTGTGTATTTCGATGCTTCCATAGATAGTATCAGTCTCAGGTTCCTCGTAAAAATACAAAGAGAGTTCAAAACAATCGCTACCGAGAGTTAGTGAATCTGCGATCAGTCATTTCGAAAGAGAGCGGGATAATAAGGTCCCTTCGCTTCCCTTAACGGCTGTTAGAGA
Source organism: Zygogramma bicolorata (assembly GCA_032362365.1). Classification (NCBI taxonomy): domain Eukaryota; kingdom Metazoa; phylum Arthropoda; class Insecta; order Coleoptera; family Chrysomelidae; genus Zygogramma; species Zygogramma bicolorata. Next base: position 225,064 of record JAVJAQ010004468.1, on the reverse strand, counting down.
GTTAAATTGAACACAACGTAGTAGATTATATCTATAATCTACATTTTTATCGTGTTGCAGCAGATTAGAAGTCAAGTATGTGAACTGTCAGTACGATTTCCTAAAAGATTAAAGTAAACAAAGCTCACGAACCACCAAGAGGCTATAAATACCGCAGTACTGGATATAGCTGTTATGCGTAACAATATTTATACTATATAGGAAAGCAGTAAGTGTTTGCAGTTTATAAATATGGGAAAATCTATATTTTCCAAAAGAGTTTGGATGTAGCTATTCAAAATATATGATTAGATCCTTCGGAAAAGTATATAACTCTCAGTTCCCTATTGGAAAACAAGGAAAGGATTTTTTCATGGATGAGCTTCCATATTTTGATAAATGATATACACGTACTAATTAACCAAGAAAATTTTCGATTTCTTTTCTTTCATATTCAAGACGTCACTTTGATTAATATCCATACTTAGATAATTCTTTAACATTCTGGCTACAGTGAACTTCAAAATTTAAGCCACGCCCATGATGACATTCAAAGTTTTCAAATTGTATCAGCTACATCTGATTCCATTTTCATAAAAAAAAATTGGTTGTAGGGAGAGTTTTTTTCATACGATTTTCAACACTGCAACTTCAACCCCCTAAGAAGGGTGGGACCAACCCTTACCATTTCAAACAGAAAAATGGGTCGAGTGGTACCTCTTTTGAAAGGACATTTGATTCACTTTTATTTGAGATCTCATTTGTGAAATTTGGTCAGATAGTTTCCAAGATGAGTATCTAATTGTGAAATAGATTTTCAAATCTAATCATTTGACTAACCAAATACTAATGATGAAACGTAATACAGAACGTGCGTAATTACCTACACAGATATTCAAAATGGCATAAGGGAACGAATTGTATAAGAATGCCGGCTTATGACATCAGAAATAGTACAAGCAGTTCATGGAAAATTTGAATCACACCTGTATCATTGCTTGGAAGTTGAAGGCGGTCATTTTGAACAACTGTGCACATAATTACGTACGTTACATTTCGTCATTAGTATTCAGAATAATCAGACTAGAAAAACCATTTCACAATTAGATACCCATCTTAGAAACTATCTGACCAAATTTCAAAAATGAGATCTCGAATGAAAGAGAATCAAATGTCCTTTCAAAAGGGATATCACTCGACCCCATCTTCTATTTGAAATAGTAAGGGTTGGTCCCACCCTTCCTAGAGGGTGAAAGTTGCAATGTTAAGAATCGTATCAAAAAACCTGCCCCTTGACTACGTGTACCCCCCCTTGTAATTACGTGTACGATCGATTTTGTTTGAAATAATGGAATAAAATATTTCGTCTGTTTCGTTACGAATGGTGACCCCATTATTATTATTATTTATTATTATTAGTTTAGTTGCAGTTCAGTAGTAGTATTCGTAAAAAAGTCGATCAAAATGATTTAGTGTTCTGAAAAATTATTCTATGGTTGTTTTTTCTGTTAACCAGCTGACAAACGTCAACACTCAGAAGTCGAAACTTGTGCGAGCAATGGATAAACGAGGCCTTATTTTTCAACGTGCGATTACCCAGCACGGTGGCCTGGCGGGGTTGAGTACCCCGGGCTTCCGCTTAGAAGGCGGACGTGCTTTCAGTAAGAGAACCCAGAAAAATCGTAACAGTATATTATATTAGTGCGTTATATTCTGTGATGGAGAATACGCTTCACGAAAGATACGTCCGAGAATAAACTCACCCGTCGCGAAAGTCATACTCCTAGGCGCACTCTCCTTGCGCGGCGTGCTGCAATTCAGCCGCGCAGGCGCATTGCGACCGCCGCTCTCCTTGTGGACTTTCCGCTTCTTGCGGTACATCTTCCGGAACGTGACGTCCTGCTGCGCCCTCTTCAGGGCGCTCGCGTTGTCCGACTCGTCGACGGAGCTCTCGAACGAAAAGAAACTCTCGTCTTCGTCGGAGTCCGTGCCGGCCGTTGGCGTCTTGACGTACGTTTTGTCGCCGCCGTCTTCGACGTGCTTGCTGAACCAGTTCATCACGTACTCGTTGGCGTCGCATCGGGGAAGGTTGCGCAGGTTAGCGCCCGGTTTTTCTTTCGTAATACTGTCGGCGGCCGCGAGCAGTTGGTACTCGCCGATGGTGCAGCCGTTGTTGACGACCACTTTGTCTGCGGACGAAAAAATTCATGAGCGACAGTAGATGAGCGAAGTGGGTTCGAGAGCAAGTGTCCTGGTGGGGGTCGCGTATCATTTGTCTATATCAGTGGTTGTCAAACTGTGGTACGCGTACCCCTCAGAGGTACTAATTTTCGATATCGAAAACAAAACAAACGCAATGATCGAAACAATGACAAAAAAAAACAACTAACTAGGGCTTCACCAGCCAAGACGAAGACTGATCAATCTTGGTCTTGGTATCGAAAAATAAATCTAGTCTTGGTATTGATGTTTCAAGACCAAGGCGAGACTGGCTCAGTCTTGGACTTGGTCTTGATGGTCTTGGTCATGGATCAAAATGCGTCTAGAATTTCGAATTATTCAATTCAATAGTCGAACAATTTACTTGCATATATAGGTATCTCGTATTTCTCGGCCCTTAATAATTGCCAATTTTTAACGGTAAAGTATGATGGCTATATACTGGTGCTTTCAGTGTTGCGATATTGTTTCAGATAAACCTGTAGACAGGGTGTAGTTGTTCAAAATTACGCCTCAAGGGTGAGTTTGTGGTTGAAATTTCAAAAAAATTTCGAGATCACTCGATCCATGGAACACGTTGTTGCCAATAAAGAACAATTTTGGTTAGAACAGAGAATAGAAATCGAGATCAATCCGACGTTTGATGAAAACAAACTTCATCTTCAATGACCTACCTCCAAGAATAATCTCACGTTCTAGTATATTCAATAACCATTTGAAAATTTCGTAGTGATCATAAAAAAAACACAAGAGAAGTTTGCTGGCAACAACATTCTAGAGTGTGCACGCGTTCTGAATATTCTATAAATGCAGTGATATGTGTTTTAGATATTTTCATCTCAACCCAGAAGATTATAAAAAATAATAATGATTTCACTCACCAGAAAAATGGCATTTTCTCACCTCAGATATCCATGAAATTTGATCACAATTCTCACTCCTATTCGCTCACACGTATTAACGTGAATAATATTCGGCTGAATTGTGATACTATTTCTAAACCGAGCTTTTGAATTGAGATCACAATATTATATTGCTCAAATGAAAATATCAACAATCAACGAATTTTTTTCAGCAGATAGACCAAAATTCGCAACGACATAGCCATTTGGCAACACAGGACGTGCACATGACTGTCATCTCAACTGCGAGAGTGACGATATCTGGCGAATTTTTTGAGTTATTACTCAGTCTACGTCATCAATTCTTGATCAAATAGACCAGATCGGTCGTCTGATTTGCTGACAATCTTTTTTATGGAGTGAAAAAACCAGTATATAGCCACCTTAGGGTGAAGTAAGCGAAATAAATGTCTCATTACACCAAAAATATTGAATTTTACGAAATCTTCAATGAATATTCAATTGGAGCCACTTTGCGCACAGGCTGGCAGGACAGAAAAAAAGTTCAAAAGGGTCGGAACGCTAATTAGGTTTTTATTGACCATTTTCCAATGGGCTATTGTGTGATGAGCAGTAAGATGCAGATGCGGCAGAGGGAGGAAATCGAAATCCAGAGGAAATTGCATTACTCATTATTATATTATTTAGGAGTGGGAAAATATCACATAGCTGACCAAATGTATAGGCCATAATTTATTATTTTTATGCAGTATCGAACTCTGGTGGGTTCAACGGTGGAACTTATACTAACCTGTATCTATGTTTTTCAATAAATAAATATGTTATCTACCTTCTATTTGGTATTTTTGAATATAAATATAACACAGATACAGGGTGAATCAATGAAGCTGGGGTAATAGGGTGTCGAAAATTACAAAATCCTACTTTTCACCTGCCATTATTTCAAAAAGAGTTGAAGATAGGTATAGAATATTAATGAGACATTCAACCTGAATTTCAAGTAGGTATTCATCAATACACAGGATGATTTGTTTGAAATCAAAATCAAGACCAAGACTAATCTCTTGGTCTCGCTCATCGAAGACCAGTATCAAAGAATATTTCCTCCCACAGACAAAACGTCGGACTGGCTCCTCGAACGGATGTTAAACTAACCTATATCTATAGAAACAACGCCTAAACGTTTATCTCCTTTACGTTAACTCACCTAACTCTAAATTATAAATACAGTCTTCTTTCTCTCTGTTGACGAGACACGTCTTGTCAGAAAAGTAGGCCTTGAGCAGCTCGAGACAGTCTACGAAGTCTTCTTTCTTCGCGTAGTGGAAGGGCGTCATGTAGTTGCTGTCTCGAGCTTCGGGGTCACCTCCGCAGCTGAGGAGCAGCTGCAACACCTCCAAGCGGCCCCATGCTGCCGCTATGTGGACCGGAGTCAGACCGTCGTCGGACCTGAAAACGATAAAAACATGAAATGGAAAATGTGGGGACACCACCAACAGTTCGGGTGCGAGTCGAATATGATCTAATATCCGGCGTGGTATTGAACAAGGGAGTAGTAGGGGGGGGAGTTGGACCTAATATTTGTACAGGTATCAAATAAGGAAGTTGTCGGAAAAAATATAAATCTAATATCCGTCATAGTATTCAATACGGGAGTAGTACCAAACAAGGGAATCACAGCAAAAAAAGTTGAATCTAATATCAGTAGTAGTATCTAACTAGGAGCTAGTAAGATAAACTCCAATTGGTCCTGTCATCTGTCGTGATATCAAACAAGGGGGTAGTGGTAGAAAATGTGAATATAATATCCGTCATAGTATTGAACACTAGAGTAGTACCAAACAAGGGAATAGTAGCTAAAAAGTTGAATGTTATATCCGTCGTAGTATCGAACAAGGAGGTAGCGTGAAAAACCCAAGTTGAACCCAATATCTGTCGTGGTATTAAACTCACAAAATGTGACTATAATATCCGTTATAGTATTAAACACGAGAGTAGTACCAAATAAGGGAATAGTAGCTGAAAAGTTGAATCTAACATCCGTCGTAGTAAAGAACAAGGAGGTAGTATGAAAAACCCAAGTTGAACCCAATATCTGTCGTGGTATCAAACTCACAAAATGTGAATATAATATCCGTTATAGTATTAAACACGAGAGTAGTACCAAATAAGGGAATAGTAGCTGAAAAGTTGAATCTAACATCCGTCGTAGTAAAGAACAAGGAGGTAGTATGAAAAACCCAAGTTGAACCCAATATCTGTCGTGGTATCAAACTCACAAAATGTGAATATAATATCCGTTATAGTATTAAACACGAGAGTAGTACCAAATAAGGGAATAGCAGCTAAAAAGTTGAATCTAATATCCGTCGTAGTGACGAACAAGGAGGTAGTATGAAAAACCCAAGTTGAACCCAATATCTGTCGTGGTATCAAACTCACAAAAGTGAATATAATATCCGTCATAGTATTGAACACGAGAGTGGTACCAAACAAGGGAATAGTAGCTAAAAAGTCGAATCTAATATCCGTCGTAGTATCGAACAAGGAGGTAGCGTTAAAGAAACAAGTTGAACCCAATATCTGTCGTGGTATCAAACTCACAAAATTTGAATATAATATTCGTTATAGTATTAAACACGAGAGTAGTACCAAATAAGGGAATAGTAGCTAAAAAGTTGAATCTAATATCCGTCGTAGTATAAATTCTAAAAGACATGTCGTTTTATTGTATACTTTTTGGCCCACTGTGTATGATGTTTGACTCGAAGCCGTCAAATATGGTTATCGAGCTTGCACACATATTTGGCGGTATTAAATTTGTGTTGTGCAACCATTAAAAAAAGCAGTCTTTGCACACTTAATGGACCACAGTGTATATACTGATAAATATATAAAAGTGAAGAAGGGTACACTTCTATCCACCCCGACAAGTTGCAGATTTCAAATTTTTTGACAAATATCAATGACGGAAATTCCCAATAAGAAATATTGGATTTAAGAAAAGGAAGCGGAGTTTCCTAAACGTTAACGATACGTTGTTATTTTTTTTTCATTCAAAATTTAGTTATACGAGAAGTTGCTGACTAATTGGACTTGTTCTGTCCAGAAGGAACTGGTTTTCAATAGACGCAACAATTTGTCGGGGTAGATAGAGGTCAACAGTTCTACACTTGTAAAGATAGAATTCAATATTAATAAAGATTTTTTCAGACTGTGATAGGTTGAAAACCAGAAAAATATTCTCATTATACGTTAGAGTTTTCTGATCGACTCTTTTACATCACTCTTGTGAGCAATTTGCCAAGGACTAGCTCAAAAACATACTATGGTTCAATAACTTCTAGATTAACAATGAAATTCATATTAACACCATAATATGTCAATTACGATACTTCGAAAATAGACCGGTTCAAATTTAAATGTGGCCCAGGAACGCAACCTTGTTGAACACAATTCTCGACTCCTTACGACCCACCGAGTATGTCGCGGTGGAAAACGCACCAAATCATGCCTGATTAACACGACGCTATAAATAATTACGAGAAAAATAATCGATTAATATCCGTTATCATCTCTGAAGGATACTAACTGACCACAAAAATCGCACGGTATTTACACTCGAGTGCTGAAAAAGTCATTAGCGTTATCTAAACGCTTTGCATTCGTGTAAATACATAGAATTTTAACCAGTTCTAACCGATTCTTCGATCCCCGATTGAGAAAAGTTCAGTTCCGTTTCTAGTCGCGAGAGATAACTACGAAAAAGCGTGACACAGATCGGACGGATCGCTGGTAGCCATTAATAGCGTCGACGATACGCATACAGGGTGATCAATCTGATCCGTCATGCAACATAGGAGTAGTACCAAACAAGGGAATCGTAGCAGAAAATTTGATTCTAGTATCCATCTTGGTATCAAATATTGAATAGAGGGCCATGACTTCGAATTTGAGCATATCTCTTCTTTTTTTCTTTCAAAATAAATGTACTTCATTCTCAAACGTCTCTATTATTTTTTGACCTGCTCTATACGCTGTTTGACTTGTGAGCCATTCTAAGTGCATCTTATATGGCGGTATTCAATATTTTATGCAACTAATGAATGAAAATCTCATTTGTTTTCAAAGGACCATACTGTATATAGTGATCTTGGTTAACACATATCACCTAATCAGTGACAGTTAACTCAACCCTTACTTTCTTTTGAAACTCACTGAGGTGATTTTGATAGCTTCAATATTTGACAGATGTAACGTCATCATATGTAAGTATTTCGAAGATATATTTTTTTATTAAGTAATTCAAAGTGATTCCATGAAATGAACTAGAAATGATTATTTGAAAGATTAATTTACATGTTTTCTGTTTCAAAGAGGCATTGCACATAAACGAACTTCATGATTCTCCCACAAATATCGATATTGTCATTCCTTATGAAAGATTACGAAAATAGTTGAGTACTATTTATGATTATACATGAAATCACATGAAATCTAACTCTAACAATTAGGTCACTCAAAATAATTGTTAATCTGAAGAAAAAAAGAGAGAAGAAAAAAATCAAATTATTATCGTATTCGTGAAAAAAGAAATTTGTTTGGTTATCGACCTTGAATAGTATATTACACAGTGGGAAGTGATTCATTCCTGTCCTGAGATCAGTTATGATCTCGAGATAGGAATGAAACTTCCTACCGAGGTTTGTAAGCAATTTTATTTACAACCATCATATTTTGATTGAAATTAATAGATCTCTGTTTTGTTCTGAACATATCTAAAATATTACATTTAACGACAAATTATCAAGAACGCGGTTTTCTCAGCATAATCAAGTAGATATATTGCTATCGTGACTACGGGGTATACAATTGTCACCAATATAAATAAATGACAGATAAAGTCTAGAATAGATGAAATGAGGGCGGGAAATAGAGGTGTGTAATGTGACACTTCCCAACCTTCAAAAACGTTAGTAATTACAACATTATATATATGGTTGTAAATGAATTACTTTTTTGATCAATTCGCAAACATTTCAGTTCAGTTAAAATTCACTCGGAAATTTTTGTAGGAAGTAGTTTGTTTCAAATTTCAAACCTTGAGGTTAACATTTCTACCTATAAAAAATTCTGAATACACAATGCGTTCAATTTTTGAGTTCCAGTAGAAAAAAAAACGAAGTTTTGAAGCTATGATCTTCTATATTAATCAACTACTATTGCAATAGCAAAAAATAACATATGGGAAGTACATTCGGCATTCTTTACAGGAAAACACGAATATTTCAAGTTTTGAGTTCAGAAAGTATTGCTTCCTATCGAGACTTTCGAGATAATCGAGTTTGAAAATGGAATTTCGAAAAAAATTAATGTTTTGAGTAAATTGGTCAAGAAATCAAATTCTTGAAGTTTATGTCATTATCCGAAGAGATTTTGATTTTTTTTTTCATTCATCAAGTTGTTTCAAAAATCCTGGAAGACCTGATAGTGTTGCCATATTCAACAGGTCGCAATTGTCTTATTGTTGAAAATTTTGACCTCAACGAATATCAAATTTATAACCACGCAAACAACTAAACAGCGTCGTGTAAAATAATATCGACGTCACCGGTACAGTTGCCATAACCTTTTCTCAAAAAAAAAAAAAAACTCACCGGACATTTGGATTACCGCCATGTTGCAGAATCAAGCGGGTGACTTTGATGGTGAAGTCATTAGAGTCGCAGCCGATAGCTAGATGGAACGGCGATATTCCTTTTCTTGGCAAAACAATGTTCGGGTCCGCTCCCTTTTCGGTCAAAAGAGATTTGACCGCACTAAAACAAAAAAAAATAGTTACCACGATAAAAAGAGTTGAACCCAAGCTTCATCAGTATTTCTACTTTTGATGATAACATCTACAGCTTATCCTATCCAACTTGTCACGGAAATTAGTTCCACATCCGGTTGCGCACTGAACTGACAGAATATTTCGAATAGCTGCTTGTCCCGCGCAATACGTCATCGTTGCCGTGCCAAGAGGAAAAGGACGAGCTGTGCGTCTTTCAGGTGTAAATCGAACAACACTGGGTAAATATTAGATCCTTGAGGAACCCCAAGTGTTAGTTTTTATTCAAGATGCTTCATCAGAATCGACCAGCTTGAAATCAGAGATTTGGTCGCAACGGACTATCAATTATATGATTGGACTAATCTACTTTCAATCATTCGAGCCCACAGACAACTGCCTGCTTCCTATGTACCAGTCAGTCGCGGTAAAAAATAGTGGACTTTTTTCAAATATTCAAAAAATGAACAATTTGTTCAGGCCAGCCTCAACTCACCTACACTGTAGGTTGACGGACTAACACCTATCAGAAAACAACTACTCCCCTGGCTAATACCACGAAGGGCATTGGATTACATCCAACAGGTGTTAGTGTGGGATTCTTCACAGAAGAAATTCCACATACACTCTTGGCGATACACCACCAGAATTGATTTTCAATTATTGGGACGGGACACACTTGCAAGTGCAAGTTTAAAGCCAGTCTTCAAGCATTCCCATGAATATTTGTTTTATGTGGATTTTTTTAATATGCAGGTTCACACAGAAGGAAAGCCCTGTGATGTTCAAAGAACACCGCGTGAATCAAGGGACAGGAGATACGAATTAACATTCACTTTGAATTTTTGGAGTTTGTAAACTTCAGGAAAAACTTCTCTCGACAAGGAGTTCCAAAGATTAGCTGTTCTATTGAAAAAAAATCCCTGAGCAAGACAGTTTCGACAGGTCCACAAGCGCACAACAAAGGGGTAGGAATTCTGTACTCGTCGGGTTATCCGTGTAGATACTGCCAAGAGTGGAACGATTGACGAGCGCCAACCGTGAGAATATCTATAGAAGAGAGACAAGTCTCCGACCCTTCTACGATGTTCCAATGAAGTGAGCGAGTCTGTGAGCGAAGAATCACCAACAAGACGAATTTCCTTTTTCTGAATAGAATCGAGAAGCCTCGGTGAATGTTTTGGTGCCGAACTCCACACGTGAAAACTGTATTCCAAGACAGGTCGTATTTGAGCCTTGTAGATCATCAGAAGCTGACGAGAAGTGAAGTATTTCGTCGCACGAAGTAGAAATCCAAGTTTGTGGGAAGTATCGATAGCGATCGATCTCGCATAGTTTTCCCATGAGAGATTATTACTGATCGTAATTCCTAGCATCGAGATACTTATATTTCACTTCTTCATATCCCAAATTCATTTTTTTGTTCAGATTGAGATGGGTCAACAAAAACAACGTAAACATCAGAATATTTCGAAAAGCTACTTGTTGTTGTTTTTATTGACTTTTTCTTCCTTTTTGGTAACGAATTATCACTGGCCAACAGTATTTTTGTCACATGAACTTTGTGATGTTTTTTGTTTACGTTGGCGTCCCCTCATTATAAATAACTATCACTAGCTAGTATAAAACAAAGTCGCTTCGCGCTGTCTTTCTGTCCCTATTAATCCAGCCAATGATAGTAAAAAAAATGTGATCTGTGTATTTATCCCATACAGCACCGATTTTGATGAAAGTGTGGATTTAGGTTTTACTCACCATCTTCAATGTTTACCCTGTGCCGGGAGTTGCTTTTTTACTGAGGATGAATGTCACCCCTTCTCAGTGGTGATAGATTTTTCATCGAAACTTTTGTTCTAAGAATTTTTTTCTGTAAGGCAATATTTTTCGATTCATTGAATACGTGTTTTTTTGCCTAAAAAACGACAATGTCACTCGCGAATGAATGGCAAAGTATTTCCTGTCAGAAAAAACTTCATGAAACAAAATTTGCTTAGAATTAGTCAATTTATCGATTTCAGCAATTATTGTTGGTGAAAAATTCTTCACCCCCAAGAGGGGGTGGCATCCACCCCTCGACTGAGCGCCATCTGGAAAAAAAATCAAATGGAAAGGGGGGTCTTGTGATACATTATTTTGAAGCTCCTGACGAATACTTTACAACCATAGAATATGAAGTCAATATCTTCACCTTCTACAAAATGACGGAATATCGAGGGGGAAACATCTTCTATCAATCTTGTACACCTAAAAATTTTAAGTCATTTAAGTCATCGTTTTGAGTCTTTAAGTCATGTGTTTAAGTCTTTAAGTCATGCCTTTGGGTCTTTGAGTATGCGTTTAAGTCTTTAAGTCTTTGAAAGATTTTAAATCTTGTAAAGATTTCAGCTAGTTGTTTCCCCCTCGCGGAACATTTAATGAGTGCCTGCACACATCGACGTTTGACTTCATAATTTGAGGAAATAGAGTTCAGTTCAGAAGATGCTCGAAACAGCCTATCCGATATTTCACGTCGAATATTTTCGAACACAGCAACGTCAATATTTCTACAAATATTTATTAATATCTGCCGTACATTCAATATTGAAGCTGGTTCAGTTTCGTACACCTCCTGCTCAAATATCCACATAAAAAAAGTCTGAAGGTGTCAAATCTGGCAAGCGGACTAGCCATTCCGTAGTACCTCGATGGCCAATCCCACGATCACGGAAAGTATTATCCAAATAATTTCTTACTTGTCTGGAGTTATGTGGTGGTCCTCATCTTGTTGGAATAATAAAATCTATATTGAATTCATTATGATTAACTTTGACGATTTCGGTGATTAGAGGATCAACAGTGTAGTAGTTGCCAACATTTTCAAATACAATTCACCTGTTGAATTTTGTTCAATTGACCATTTTGGAGATAGTTCACCTGGTACCTATCTACTCGTAAAATCGAAAATTAAATGAGAAAATTTGAACTGCACAATGATGTTCGTTTTGTAGAGAAATTTTTGTTTTTTTTTAACAAAAAATAACCTATCAAACTTCATCGGTTTGTTGGGATTGCCATATGACAGAGAAAAACGAATATTTTTAGAAATATCGATATCAATGTGTTTGTTTTCAGGTTATCATTAAATGTTCCGCCATTTTGTAGTAGGTAAAGATATTGACTTCATATTCTAGGGTTGTAAAGTATTCGTCAGGAGCTTCGAAATAATGTATCACAAGACCCCCCTTTCTATTTCTTTCTTTTTCCAGATTGCGCCCATTCGCCATCTTGAAATTTGTATGTGTCAATTTTACTCCAAAATATAGTATTCATGCATCAATTTCATTATCCCTGGTTTGAATTTTTTGAGTGTACCCTTTCAGAAAATAAAGTAATGCACTGTATAATAATTTTGATTTAATCAGATCCATTTTCTTTGTGACAGCTATTGGGAAGTTCATAATTTTATGCGACGTCTTGCGGAAATATAACGCACTGCTATAATTTCACAAATAAACGGCTTCCATTTTATGTGTGTGAATTTATTGAGTTCTTTGGTGTTGATTTAGGAAATCTCATCCGAAGTTGTAATTTTTTTTTTTGATTAATAATAACAAACAAATATGGATGCTGATAGCTCAGTGAGCCGTATAAAGTGTTTGGTGCCAAGTTGCCGCAACTCTAGGAACCGAAATCCAAAGTTGTCTTTCCACACGTTTCCAAAGAGAAATACATCTTTGATGGGAAACATTACGGAAAGTGGATTGAAAGAGAAAATAGACAGGTACAAGTCTTGGAATATTAAACTGAAACTGCATAAATCACCACCTAGAGCGGCTTCAGTGTGTTACTTGCATTTCAAGAGAGATGATTTCTTGTTACCTGGTCAGTTTGTTTATCTATTTTTAGGCGAAGTTATGGCGCATTTCATGCATCCATGTAATAAAAGCCTCTTTGGTTCACTAACACTACACCAAAACTAAAAAATGTCCTGGAACAAATATCATTAGATTTTAAAACACAATGCATCTATGTTCACCTCCAATGAATAGTATTGTGCGGCTATTCAAAGCATCATGAACACAGTTATATAAACCTTCACGAGAAAATTTCGTACAATGAAAATATAGCAAAAAAACACCAAAATCTTGTCAAGCGAGGGCAACTGATGACTGGATTTCAGTTTGGCGCGTTATTTCACAAATGTAAACAAGATAACTACTTCAAAATGGTGGATATAGTTTAACCACCACCAGCGCCCTCATCGGTCGATATTCTTCCCTATTTATTTGAGGCTACCTTCACAATGTTATTTGTTTGAATAAATATTGCATTAACTAACATCAATTTTATTTTCGTTAAGTATATAGCAAATATACCACGAAGGTCTTATAATAAACCCAACAGTTTCTGTTATGTGTGTGGAGAACTAACGTATACATCTCATAGTCGAAATTTCACCCCATTAATTGTGAATATTCAGATTTTTGATTCCCTGTATATCATCAAGGTAAATCCTGGATCTCATATAAATGTTATATAACGTGTGTGAGACTCCTATTAGGTTGGGATAAACAAAAACATAGACAATATATGCTTTGATGTCAAAAGAAAACCTGTTGTGTCAATTTTTTCTCATCGATACATTATAGGTTAGTGGCCATAGTAGATTCAAAATTTGACATAAGTTAATGCGTTAAAAAACAGAGAAAATTTTGTTGACCACTGTTATCTATATGATTGATATACACATTTCGCTAGAGACTGTTCAGTGATATTTGGTGTTTTCTATTCAGACAATCGTCGATTCTTGAATCATCAAAAATCACGGCTGCAGAATGAATAATTGTGACCCTTGGCGACTGTTGATCTCGAATCCGATCTTTACGGTCCGTATCGAGTAGTTTACTATTAAGACTGACGCCTCATTGAGTCCTACAACGTCAATAAATCTAAAAATACCCTCCGATTAAAGGCTATTCAATATTTATGAATTGTTTGCATCTGCCAGTGTTTGTTCTTGATTTTATTGTTGTTTGCAACGAGAGCAATTACAGATTATTCAACATTGTTGAAGACAGTCGATGGCATTCATGAGAAAAAACAAAGCGGTTCCGAAAACTCATCGGAGGAGATATCAGTACTCATTCAATAGTTCTATTGCGAGATCTAAAACACGATTTTTCAGTACAATCTTGATAAGTGGGATCGTTGTTGTAATCTTAATTTGTTCAATACTGAACTGAGATACATTGTTGTAGCAGAATGATTTAAGATTGCTTTCACCAATTTTTTGGTCATTGTCTAGAGCGTGTTGGGCGACACTGGATTTTTATACCCTTCCGTATTTCATGTGTGCAAAATGCTCTTCGAAACGGGTTTTAATAGCTCGTCGGCTCTGGCCGATGTATTTGTTGTTGCAATCTTGACAACTGATTTCGTAAATTCCCGACTTCTCTGAGTTCTCTTATTTATCTTTTGGGTTACCAAGAAGCTGTTGTAATTTGTAAAAAGTTTTGTATGCAACTTTCATATTCACTTTGTCAAATATCTGTTGAAGTCTTCTGGTGTATTGAGGTTCATATGGGATTACTATAAACTTTTCATTTTTCTCATCTTTTTGAAAAGTCGAACATTTACGAAGTGCTTTCCTAAATTTACATTTTCTTATTATCTTATCAACTATCTCTGGGTTGAAAGCGTTCACTTCAGCTACGTACCTAATCACTCTCCTTTCATTGTCGTACTTATCTTTTGTCGAAGGAAACGTTATTAACCTATGGACAAGGAATTGCAGTGCCGCCATTTTATAGTGTGGAACATGATTCGAGTCATTTGGAATGTATCTGAATGTGTTCGTGTCTTTCCTGTAAATGTCAAATTCTATTTCATTCCGTTCATTCCTTATAACCAATACATCTAAAAATGGCAACTTTCGTTCTTTTTCTACTCCGTACGTGAATTTTATAATATTATTATATTATTTTATCTACACCCGTATTCTAATAATACACTTATATGCCCACAACCCGTTTTACAATGAAATCCATTACGATACAGATTTTTCATTACGATACAGATTTTCAACCAATAGAAACCCATTATTTTTCAATCAAGCATGATGTGCATGCTCTGCATTTGACATTTGTCAAGTCAAAATCGGTATAGGTATTGAACTTTTCAAGAATATAGCCAAACTTCGATAATCATAACAGAATGTCTGATAGCAGCGATGTGGGAGAATCACCTTCGACACCTTCACCGGCAGAAATACAGTTAGAATGATTATATTTTTCATGTGACAAATGCATGATTTATTACTTATTTTTTCATCAAACTTTGTGGGCTTTCCGTAGCCGAGCCGTCTGTGGCGCTGACATTGATTATTCTAGCTGGAGGAGATATTGGTTCGATTCCGGTCTCGAGTAATCTTTTTTTTTTCGATTTTTGATCTTCTTTTCATATTTCATTTTTTTATTTCTCGAAGTGTTACTATTGATCACAATTCTGTGAAATTTTTCAAAGAAATTCGTTAAATTACTATTATTGTGTGCAATACAAATATAAATATAATATTTGTAGTTTTTCACTATTTATCGGGTGTAGATAAAATATCGTATGCAACTGTCATGTAATGGTTATTAATACACTCGCATAAACCACCTTCGGCTCGTTTCGTATCCCGGTTTATGCTCATATATTAATAACCATCATTACACGATCGTTGCATAATATACTATTATCTACACCCGTACTCTAATAATACACTTATATGCACACAACCCGTTTTATAATGAAATCCATTACGATACAGATTTTCAACCAATAGAAACCCATTATTTTTCAATCAAGCATGATGTGCAAGCTTGTCATTTTGACGTTTGTCAAGTCAAAATCAGTAGGTTTTGAGTGTTTGAAGAATTTAGTCAATTTTCGATAATCGTATGAAAATGTCTTATAGCAGTGATATAGAAGAATTACCAGCGACTCCTCCACAGATGTCTTAGACAAGAAAAAAATACAATCGAAAGGATGATATTTTTTTTTTTGACATATGCAACACATATGTTTCTATTTTCGACCAAATCGAATGAGCTATCATGGCCGAGTGGTCAATGGCGAGGGCAGTCAACAGAAACGTCCGGGTTCAAATCCTGACCTCGGCAGAGATTTTTTTTCTTTTCATTTCTCATTGTTGTATTTTCCGTGGTTATACCATTAATTATAATTTTGTAGAATTTTTCAAAGAAATACGATTGATTACCCACTATTATTGTGTTCAATATAAATACCTAATGATATAATATTTTTAGTTCTTCATTATTTATTATATCTTCGGCTCGTTTCGTATCCCGGTTTATGCTCATGTATTAATAACCATCATTACACGATCGTTGCATAATATACTATTATGATATTTCGTTTATAAAATTCAGTTTGGTGTTAGGGTAATTGATCTCTAGAAAAAGTTTAAACATTGGAATACCTACACTAAGCAAAATAGAGAGCTATTTGTAGAAAAAAACTCACTCACCACTCCTTACAACTCCCATACAAGATCTCGTTTCGCTTAGAGCTCTTTAGTGGGAAAAATGTTAAATTACTGAAAACTTTCACTGGAATTTTTATGTAATATAGAGGTAGGGATTTGGATTCGACTGTCACATATATTACTCGTACATAAACTATTTTTCTCAATTTCATAGATACTTTCACTAGTTTCATACGCATATATTTTTACCAGATATATACAAGTGTGATGGATAGAAATGGATTTAGATGCTTCATATTTTGATCTCACATTTCCGTTCCTGTAGAAGAGCCAAATAAAGACTCGAAAGCTCGACTACAAAATCCGATAGTTTCGGTATCAATTGTATTTTCCAGAAGATGCTATGCTTGTTATCAAAGCGCACGTCGAGTGCGACTAATAGCAATTTGGTGTAGAGTTTTAATTTTCAACACCGACGGTAACAATTTTACCGATTAATTGATCTTTGCTGCAACATTTCATGGACATTCGAATTCGAGCAAATATCACGAACCCCCACGTTATGGAAACGTGAAGACAAGCCCCCGTCGTAATTAGTCGTTATCAGTTGTAAAGCACTAGAATAAAAAACAAGACATTATCCGCAAGATAAAAGGAGATATTAATAGCGCTTCCCACCAAAGCGGTACGTGCTATTGACAAATTTATAACGAGACGAGTATTTTTTCACGCCTCGTAGCCATTCATAGAAAAAATATAAACGTTTTGTGAAATTCTTCATGTTTTATTTAGGTCATGGTTTGACGGATGATATCGAACCTCCAAGGTTTTGTCGGAATAAAAATGGTTATGTAGTTCTACAGTTGATAAAAGTGGGAAATTCATTCGTACAAGGCAAAGAAATCCTTGTTATGTTCAAAGGATCTCAAAATTCAGTATGTGTCACATCGAACTTTAATGAAAATTTATTGCAAATTTCTTGTGTTACGTTCAACGTTCAAATAGTCGTTAGTTTGTTACAAAAAAAGTTAATGAAAAACTGGAACGGAATCAAATAACATTAAAAGAATAATTTCATGAGTTATTATTCCAATTCTACCAAATATTTTTCATTATTCCTACGTGCGAAATTATCTCTATGAGTTGTTTCTGAAGGTCCTATTTTTTTTCATTTGAACCCCTTCCATCCTCCTCACCCTGTGAATTTAATGATAATAGCAATGAACATCTTTATTCACAATTGCGTACAATTATTACTGAAGAGACGAAATGTCACTCCACTAATTGTGAAAAATTGTGAATAAAGAAGTATATTGTTAATCGACGAACCCAAGGATATATCTTAACAATATCATTATTATTATTATTAAATTCACAAGGTAAATGAAAAATGGTTCGATTGAAAAAAATAGCAATTGAATTTATACAATTTACTCACTTATAAATTCAGGAGTACAGTATTCGAAAAAAGATTGAAGAATAAAAAGTATTTTTGCCAAAAAATATATTTAAATGGTTTTCAGATCGGATATTTGTCTTATTATAATATGAACAACTATGAGACATTTTATATGAGTTCAAAAGCCGTTCTTGCGCCTCCGCCAAATTTTCAACTTTTTCAGATTGCGATAAAAATCGTTCTTGATAGCAAAATGGGTATGACAGCTACTCCTGATGATGATTTATGGACCCAGGAATATGAAAACGGAACTTAAATGATTTATTTTTGATTATGAGAAGGAAGAGGCAAAAAATTGCTCCTAAAAACTTCATTCTCTACAAAGATAATAATGTTCAATTAAAAGAGTATTCAACTCTACTTTTCCTAATCACCCCGTGCCAAAAATAAAAGCGGAACAAAAAAACGATAGCCCATATCTTAATCGAAGGATTTATGACTCAAGTTTAGTTTTACTTATCGATAATGACATAGTTATTTAATAGAAATCTTTCGTTTACGCAGAGTACGAAAATTTTTAAGGTCATTGACCAAATTATGTGTCATTGGCCGAATTTGTTTTATTTTTTTTATCGGATCTATTGGAAGATACTGCGAAGATGGAATTCATTTATTTCCGTGTGATACAGCATGAACACAGTCAAGTTTATAATATAGAATAACTACCAACTGAATGAAACACGTGGAAAAACAAATTGTTTCAAAAAATTTGAATTCATGAAATATAAAACAGCAATGAATGTGAAATCACAACAATATATATATATATATATATATATATATATATATATATATATATATATATATATATATATATATATATATATATATATATATATATATGATGAGTTTTCGGGTTTCATTCCGTGTTCTGTGGTTTTGATCCTCTGAAGGATAATTGTCACAACGTTTCGGCAAAGTCTCATTTGCCATCTTCTAGGTGATGATTGAGTTTCGACCTCCGAACTTGACTAATTAATTCGAGTTCTGCTTCTCAATATATAGGGGTGTTCAATGATGGTATCTTTGACCTGGGCCCCTCCCACTTTCTTCGTTGGTCCGACTGCATTTTTCATTATATCCGTATGGTAATTACTTGATAAGGTCCGACCTTGTTCCTCTGGTGTGATCGGCTTGATTTTGTTTTGTGATGGGATTGATTTCCACGTTCTTGGTAATCTTTGGGCGTCATCTCTCTTATTCATACTACTCGGCCGTTTCTCAATTTCGATAGCCTCTCTAATTGTTCGAGAGTAGAAGTTTTCATCGCTCGCTAATGTTTTCGTGTTTTCGAAATTGATGTTATGTCCTGTCTCCAATACGTGTTGGAAGATGGAAGATGTGGTGACTTTTCCTTTCACTGATAGCTCGTGTTCATCCTTGCGTACGTTGATCCGTCTGTTGGTCTGGTCGATGTAGGACTTGTTGCAGTCTCGACATGGTACTTCGTAGACTCCCTGGGACTCCAGTGGTATCTGGTCCTTCGGATTACGGAGTATCGATCTTATTGTACGTTCTGGTACGAACGAAGTAGCTATGTCGTGTTTGCGGAGAATTCTGCTGATTTTATCTGTGGTTCCTTTTATGTATGGTAGTCTGGTTGTTATGACCGGTGTTTCTGGGGTTTTCTGCTGTTTCGGTTTGTTCTTGGAAGCCGTTTTTATAATTCTCTCCGAGTAGTTATTCATTCGTAGAGTCTCCTCGATCGTGTTCCGCTCTTCTTTTTGATGTTCGTTGTCTGTCAACCTGATTGAACGTGTAATTAGAGTTTTTGCCACAGCGTGAATCTGTTTCGGATGGTGATGTGAAAAATGCAGTCGGACCAACGAAGAAAGTGGAGGGGCCCAGGTCAAAGATACCATCATTGAACACCCCTATATATTGAGAAGCAGAACTCGAATTAATTAGTCGAGTTCGGAGGTCGAAACTCAATCATCACCTAGAAGATGGCAAATGAGACTTTGCCGAAACGTTGTGACAATTATCCTTCAGAGGATCAAAACCACAGAACACGGAATGAAACCCGAAAACACAATTCATCATACTTCGTCCGTGAGAATCTTCATGCTAACACACATATATATATATATATATATATATATATATATATATATATATATATTGTTGTGATTTCACATTCATTGCTGTTTTATATTTCATGAATTCAAAGTTTTTGAAACAATTTGTTTTTCCACGTGTTTCATTCAGTTGGTAGTTATTCTATATTATAAACAATCGGAAAAATCACAAATAACTATAATGAGCAGATGTTAGCAGATGCTTTTATTAAAATCGTTCCAAATAAATATATTACATTACTAGTGCGCAAAGTGACATTTTTCACACGAGTGGGAGAAAGCACGAGACGTAAGCCGAATGCGATAATCCCACGAGTGTGATAAATCACTTTTGCACAAGTAATGAACACTATTTTTTCTACGACCACTAATTTTATTAAACAATACGTAAGTACTTATCAGATCGTGTATGTAAATAAACGCTACAATATGAATTCACCTTAACAGCAACCTGACAGTCCCTAGAGGGGAACTTGCAATTGACAATTGATGAATATAGATTTAATGGCGTCGGCAGAATCGTTGCTTCAATGTTATGATTTTTGTAATATATACTTATAATTCATAATATAACTGTTGAATGAACATTATTGTTGTAGGAACTGTGAATACACAATCAGTATATCGAGTTGCCTGACTAATCTCAAGTTTTTTTTGTGTCAGTCTATGTTCGAATATTGTTTCTTTAAAAACTGCACATGAATTTGCAATAAGTAAGTATTCATAGTAAAAACATTTTTTTCTTTTCTTCAGTTTTTATGAATAACTAGTTACCTATCAGTCCAATTTTTATATAAATAATAACATTGGGAAGGAGCAATTTATAATTGCGCTAGTAAATCTTACAGGATTCACGGGTTAGACGGCTTATTGAAGGCGTGCGGAAAGTAACTTCCCGCACGAGTGAGAAAAAAAGTCAGTTTCCATAGGAGTAGAGAGTGCGATATGTGTCACTTTAATATGTGAACGTAGGAAAACACTTTTTCAACCTCTACGTAGGCGAATAGCAATTAGAAAGAATAACGATCATGCCATTCCTTGGAATAATATCGCACAAAAGTGTTACCAGCCAACAAGATTCAAATCAGTAACTTCAAACACCACCGAATAAAAAATGAAGTAAACTATGAATCATGAAATCTACTCAAAACTACTTGTTCCGTAGTTTTCTAGGTTTGTAACCTACCAGAATCTGAACAAATAAGAAATAGTATTGAAATCTATACAAGTGAAGAAGGGCAGATTTTCAATCTACCCCGAAAAGTTGCTGCGTCTATTGAAAAACAGTTCTTTCTGGATAGAACAAGTCCAATTAGTCAGAAACTTCTGTATAACTCAAATTTTGCCTATCAAAAAATAATTAGAACCAATATATATAAAAATACTTATCGGTAACGTTTCGGAAACTAAAATTTGAGTTAAACGAGAAGTTGCTAATTGGACTTGTTCTATCCCAAAATAACTGTTTTTCAATAGACGCAGCAACTTTTCGGGGTAGATTGAAAATCTCCCCTTCTACATTTTTATAGATTCCAATATTAATTCTTATTTTTTCAAATTGTGGTAGGATACAAACCCAGAAAATTACGAAATAAATATTGATCCACCACAAAATAATGACGTACAAAAAGTACTCAAATCTACTATGAACAATAGGAGAATTCAAATTAATTTGGAACTGGAACCCATATATTATCAAATTAGATGACGTTGCTTCAAATGTCTGACAATTGGCGTCATCTAGCGATGAAATTGAGAAACACACCATGATCTGTAAAAGTGTCGCCATAAAGTTCTAAACAATATCGCAACAGTTGCAACACCAGGGTTTTTAGAAAGCTCGATTGAAGCTCATACCGGTGATTTTCTCTCTCAAAATTGTAGTTGCGATCTGAGTGTATGTACTACGACTACACTTGAACGATGATGTTATTCCGATAACCAAAAACTGCGAACATTATACTACTCCATATAATTAAGAAAAAAGATATCGACATATATCTACAAATTCTTATTGACCGGAATATTATTTATTTACAGTTCAGAATTTCGGAATAAGTTCAAATCAATCAATTCAGATCTATAATTGGGAGCGTATTGACAATGACCCAATTAGAAAAGTCAGTAATCGGGTGAAGTAGTGTCCACATATCTCGAAACTTAAACGAAATAAATAATTACAATAATAAGAATTCGAAAGTTGGTCGTACTAACCTGCACGGTAGATAGGCACAAAAAATAGGATATTAAATACCGAGGTGGGAAGTGATTCATTCCTGTCGTGGGATCAGTTAGTTAACCGAGACGCAAAGCGTCGAGGTTAGCTATGATCTCGAGACAGGGAATGAAACTTCCTACCGAGGTTTGTATACTATTCCATTTACAACCATCATATTTCGATTAATTTAAATGAATAAATCTGTTTCGTTCTGAACATATCCAAAATATTACATTTAACGACAAATTACTAGAACGCGGTTTTCTCAGAATAATCAAGTATATATATATTGTTACCGTGTCTACTGGGTATACAATTGTCACCAATATAAATAAATGTCAGATAAAGTCAATAAATGACAGATAGAGTCTAGAATAGATGAAAGGATGACAGCATTACATATATGGCTGTAAATAAACCACTATTTCATTTTCGTTTTTTTGATGTTTTTCTACGTTAGACACCCTCAAGTATATACCCTGAAGCCATAGCCTTGTGGAGGCAAGTGAAATCGCGTTGGTTGTTTTGTAGTAATTGCGAAAAAATGGTTCATTTTCTATAATGTATTTGCAAACGCAAACTGCATCGTCTTCGTCTTTTTGTTCTGGTCCAATGATGGGATTCATGTGAAATTTTTGTTGATATATATTTATGCAACACGTGCAAAAAGTAAGCATTTATTACACGCGAAGGGAAATTTTCACTGCACTTTTTGCACTAGTTGCAAATTTTTTCTACAGTTTTTCAGATGGCAATATATGATCTGAATTCTTGCAGAAACTATCAGATGATAAACACTTGATAATAATTCCAATTGGTCTGCTCTATTAACAGCAAAAGTTAAGAAATCGACCACAATCCATGGATTCCCACAATTTTTGCAGACCTGTTATTTACCCATCAAATCCACAGTTGTTTTAACATTAATTAACGATGGTCAGTGTCAAATTGGCATACATTGTTCATTAAATAATATTATCTGATTCTTATGAATTTGGGAATTAAAGTAAAAAATATATTAAAAATGCATGTTGTTAAAGGTCGATATATTCATGCAATTTTTGAATGTTCCGCCATTTTGTAGTAGGTGAAGATATTGACTCAATATTATAGAGTTGTACTGTACAGTATTCGTCAGCAGCTTCAAAAGGGTGTGTCTTAACACCCCCCAAAACATAGTATTCATGCATCAACTTCATTATCCCCATATTTGGAGTCGAACCGTTCGAAAAATAAAAGGGGACATTATAGAAATCCACTGTGGGTATATAGTTCATAATATTTTTTTTTTGCTGTAGCTCGCTTTCTTTGCAAAAATAAACGAATTAAGATTAAATATACTAAGCAAATATTATTTATTATTAGGTATGAATCCTTTTTTTGAACATTTTATTTACGACAAATACATGATGTAAGTATTATTCTTATGGTTTCTGCAGTACAATGCCATATATCATTCCCTTAGGGAATAATGGCGAATAGTAATAGTGTTCTTTCCCTCTTGCAGGTCTATCAGAAAATTTCTCGAATTGAATATTACCATGGAAACGATATAATCAAACTCCAAAGTTTCCAAAATCAGTGTCAAACGCGTTGGGGGGCCGTTCATAAAATACGTCACACCAAAATCAGCTTTTTTTGACCCCCTCCCCCTCATTGTCACGCTGTGTCACACTTTTTGTGACCCCTCCCCCCCTAGAACTATTTCGTCACAAAAACTACCCCCCCCCTGCTGAGAATGATAAATTCTAAATGATAGTACACAAATTCTGAAAATTAAAAATATTTATTTAGTTATCATAAAATTCAAATAAATTAATAAATACATTTCTTTCATAACGAACATATAAATAATAAATGATATTTCTATTATTCGGAAGTCCAAGGATTTTCTAAATGGCGAACGTCACGTTGCCGTATACCCCCCGTCCCCCCTTGTCACATTTTGCCACTCTCAGCCAGACCCCTTTCCTCCCCTTGTATGCGAACGTATTTTATGAACGGCCCCTGGTAGTGTTTGTGTATATTGTATTGAGATGAATGAAACTGAAGAATATTTGTTTATGATGTACAAATTAGTCGTAAATAGAGTATACTACTCGCAATAATGACTATTATTATTGACTCGTAGTATAATCTACTATTTTCCCCTTGTCCTCATTTTTTAGTAAATTGCTAAACATTGTCGTAATCAAGATAGCACATTTTTGTTTTTCAACTTTTTAATTTGAACTTTGAACAATGCAGTCCAACAGCTTTTATGAATATTCATTCGCCTGCCTTGAATTTGGAGGTATAATTCTTACGGCGCTCTAATATAACCAATTTTGAAGAAATGAAAGTCAGAATATGATGGAACTTGAAAAATTACACCTGAACTAATCTCAAACGTTCTGCGAGTTTATCGATAAACTTCCGGGTTCTGCCAATCACAAAACGACAGGCAGACAGACAATTCGAACAAGAAATTTCTTCGAATCAATCTCTGATCGATATCCCGATGAAAATCGAAAAACTTCAATACGAATCTATTTTCAAAGACCACAATCTCGGGGTCATTATTGTAAATAAAAGATCAGAATGTGTTTAAGAATCCTGTCTCGACTGATTTTCAAAGCGATCGCGTACGCAGATAGACGGGCGCAGCTTCATTAGTCGCAGATAAGGCCTGCTAGATAGCGCCGGAAAAAATCAATTGGGGAAATAAAGCTTCATCGAAAGTCTAGAATAATGAAGAACGTCACCGATTGGATTTTGTTCGGGTTGCGTCAACTTGTTGTCCTGCTGCGGGAAATCGGGGGGTTTTCGTGATTGAAAAAATCGACCTTGGGGGGACCTTGACGTTATCGAAAGATTCTGAGTGGGTTTGTTTCTTGGAAGTTTTCGTCACACACAATAAACTATTTGGTAAAGTTGGACTCGGTGATGATTAAGTCTCTTTGAATTATCGTCAAGAAGTTACAGAAACGCAGGCATAAATCGCCGAGTAAATCGCTATAAAATTTTGACTTTCCAGAGAAAATTTCTTAAATAAAAAGTCAAGATGTCCTCACCATAAGGAATACCTAGTATGTTACACACCGAGGTGGGAAGAGATTCATTCCTGTCGTGAGATCAGACGCAAAGCGTCGAGGTTAGCTATGATCTCGAGACAGGAATGAAACTTCTTACCGAGGTTTGTATACTATTATTCACAACCATCATATTTCGATTAAAATGAATAAATCTCTGTTTCGTTCTGAATATATCTAAAATATTACATTTAACGACAAATTACCAAGAACGCGGTTTCCTCAGAATAATCAAGTAGATATATTGTTACCGTGACTACGGGGTATAAAATTGTCACCAATATAAATAAATGTCAGATAAAGTCAATAAATGACAGATAAAGTCTAGTGTCATGTTCCGATATTGCTGGTATTACTGGCCACAGTAAGCATTTTCGGAACGCTTTTTGCAGTGATAGTAATCTACTGCTGATGATATCGGAACGGATCGACATCGGACATCCGTCAAAGGAACTGTCAGCGGTGACAGGTGTGACGAACCCTATCTTATTTCAAAATGAATTGAATTTTGGAAGTAATATTAAACAATAGCGATACAGAAAGAAAAAATTCAGAGAGTTCAAGCTCTGATAATGAGTCTTTAGAGAATATAATGACTGAAATTATAATCCTCGACAAAATTAGAGGTCGCATAAAAAATTACCAAGAAATGAAGGGTACATTCAAAATGTAGTAGGTTTTTACACCCCTAAGATTTTCAAACAACATTTCAGGTAAGTGCGAGTAAGACTTGCAATCTCGAAAAATGGGGTTCCCGCAGATTTTATTGATCTGCTGGATTCATTTCAATTCAGCATCAACTTGTACGCAAATATCTTCCAGTACAACTCGAAACATTTTTGAAAATTTCACAATTGCAATGATCTGACAACAAATTTAATCTGTTATCCGTTGACGTTCATTCGAACACAACCTAACCTAACTCAATTTGAGGAATACTGGGACTACAGGACCACTTCTGCAACAGTAGCACCAGTAACTTTTTAGTCTCTAACAGGGTACCTCAAAAATTGGCGCGAAATAATTGCCAGTGAATGTCAGTGAAATCGAAACGACTGAATCAGCTGGACAGTACTGTTCAGGAATTTCGGAACATGACATAGAATAGATGAAATGAGGGCGGGAAGTAGAGGTGTGTAATGTGACACTTCCCAACCTTCAAGGACGTTAGTAATGACAGCATTACATATATGGTTGTAAATAAAGATACATTCCTGGACTTTGTGTTGATAATTATCGGCTTGCGCCTCGACATAGCAAATAAACAAATAAACAATAATTTTTGTCATTTCCTCATTTCTCTATAAAAGTTAATTCATGTCCACTTTTTATAGCAACATTATTGAAACAGACTGAAACAAAAAAGCCATGAGATTAGTCCGGCAACTCAATAAATTGTGTATTAACAGTTCACACAATAATAATGTCTATTCAATAGTTATATTATATTATAAATTATAAGTACCTATTCATTACAAAAATCATAGCATTGAAACAACGATTCTGACCGACGCCATTAAGTTTATATTTATCAACAGTCAAATGCAAGTACCCCTCTAGGGACTGTCAGCTGTCAAGTTGCTTTTGAGGTGAATTCATATTGTAGCGTATATTACGTAAACACGATCTGATATTTACATATTCTTCAATAAAATGGGTGGTCGTAGAAAAAATAGTGTACATTACTTTAGGAAAAGTGATTTTTCACTTTTCGCACTAGCAAATATCAGATTGTGTGTATTGAGTTGCCTGACGATTTATTTGTAACAATCTATACTTGAAAATTATCCGGTAAGATGAACGCAAGGTTGTGGGTTCGATTTTCGGCGTCAACACTTCGTCAACAGTTTTTTATTTTCTCCATTTTTAATAAATAGTTTTAGTCCAGTTTTTATGTGAATGATATCAATAAGAAAGATCAATTAATAATTATATCCTCGATTATATCTATAAATCGTACAGGATTCACGGGGTTTATTGAGTTTATTGAGCTTATTGACAGCCGCACTGGTGCGGAAAATAACTTCATCTACACCCGTACTCTAATAATACACTTATTTGCCCACAACCCGTTTTATAATGAAATCCATTACGATACAGATTTTCAACCAATAGAAACCCATTATTTTTCAATCAAGCATGGTGTGCATGCTCTGCATTTGACGTTTGTCAAGTCAAAATCGGTATAGGTATTGAATTTTTGAAGAATATAGCCAAACTTCGATAATCATAACAAAATGTCTGATACCAGCGATATGGGAGAATCACCTTCGACACCTTCACTGGCAGAAATACAATTAGAATGATTGAATTTTTCATTTGACAAATGCATGATTCATTTCTTTATTTTTTTCAATCAAATTTTCTTAGGCCAGCGGTCTAAGGCGCTGAAAGTATATCAGCTAGTTGGACTAGTTGGAAGAGACATGGGTTCGATTCCGGCCTCGAGTAATCTTTTTCTTTTAATTTTTTGATCTTCTCTTAATTTCTCATCGTTTTATTTCTCGAAGCAATACTAATAATTACAATTTTGTAGAATCTTTCAAAGAAATTCGTTTAATTAGTACCTATTATTGTGTGCAATACAAATATAAGTATAATATTTGTAGTTCTTCACCATTCATCAGGTGTAGATAGAATATCGTATGCAACTTTCATGTAATGGTTATTACATGATCGTTGCATAATATACTATTACGCACGAGTGAGAATCAAAGGTCACTTTCCATGGGAGTAGAGAGTGCGATATGTATTACCTTCCTATGTGATCGTAGGCTCGTAAGAAATTATAACTTAGTACAATCTGTAAAAATTGAGTAATGAAAAAAAAAATCAGTTTCCTATACGATTTTCACTGACTATAGGTTAACAAAACCGCGACACGTTTTGCTATACAATAGCTTCCTTGGGCAGTGATATTTTTGTAAATATAGATTTTCAAGTATTCGCCAGTTCAATACAATGTTCAAAAATGAATATTGGACTTTACACAAGTATAGAAGTATAGATGGGCGCACTTCCAATCTATCCAGTGCTGCATTCTCAACTGTTCTGGATAGATCCATGAGTACTTTGTATGTCTTTAATTCCATTTCCTCACCTGATAATATAATGACTTCATTGTGTTACAGTTGTACAATCAGATCTCCCATGGAATGTCAAATTTCAAGCAAGGTCTGCTCTATTTACTCATTTAATTGTTTTGACAAGTCAAAAGGAAATTTTGAATCACATTTGATTCGAAGTTTATGTTATTTGTTGAATCATTCCTATTATCAGTTATAAGTGGCCGTAGAAAAAGTATAGTGTATAACTCGCATATAATGCTTATTTCCCACTTAGGGAATGACTAACATTCCTTGTTCGTTAAACAATATACTTAGTAATTTCTACGGCTATAACAGATAACAGGAAATTATTTAGGATATATATCAATCAATCATTTATTCTTCATCTCAAACTATTGTACATGTAACAAAATATAACGTATACAAAAGCTTATTGGACTAGTCAAAAAAAATCACATAAGGTTCGAAGTCCATACACTATTCAATCTAAAATTACACTCATAAATAAATATATACATCACATATGTATATAACACGATATTTGAGTTCAATGTGAAATTTATACTTCAACTTCAACACATTGTGTTTTTAGGTAAGGAGATGAAATTGAAGACATACAATGTACCTTGATCTATCAAGAACAGTTGAGATAGAGCAGTTTTGTGTTATAGCCGTAGAAAAAGAATGTTTCATCTTAGTTCTAATAAATGGCCGATCAAGTTAAATGAGGTAGTGGGAATTTTTATAATTCACATTACTGTTACGAAATCTCCTAGTGCCGGTCTTGTCGCTCGTAAACGCAAAATGATTTGAGGGGCCGAAGAAAAAACGTCATCTTCCACGAAATCTCGGCTCGAGTAGAAAATTCGATACACATCATCGAGACCTGCCTGGAAGATTATCCATAGGCGTACGCAAGTAAAAATTGGGAGATACTTCATCACAACGGTATAGTTCTTCAGAATTTCTGGTAGGGTTTGTAATATTGGGATTGCGGAATTCAGAGCTTGGTAGAGAGTCGGAGTTTTAGTACAGAGCGTTGTATAGTGTAGCTGAGTACTTTAATTGTTGTATAGTATTGTGTTAAAGAGTTGTAATAAAAGTAGTTTGGTGTTTTAATAAACGAATCCAAGAAAATACCGTAACATTACGAATCTGTAGTGACAATAAGGCGGCTCCAAAATGGTGGACAAAATAATTGATTATGGTCTGATTCGACTAAAAATTGTTATATTGTTGATAGTAAAATTAATAGAGATAAAGATAATACTTGATAGGAAGAATGCAAAAGATATACCTATCTCAAATAATATTTTTGTTTACAAAAAATCTTAACGTTTTGCTTCAAAAGAAAACGAAAGTCCCTTTAATAAAACAGATGAAAAAATAAAGAGTGATTTTGTTTTTACAAAATTTTTTAGAAATTTGGATATCTGAATGTTGGTGCAAATCCATAGATACAGAGTATGGATCATTGAAAATAAGCTTGATTTTCACTTGAAATTTCAATTGAAGGACTGATCTATTATTGGGTTTCAGATTTTTTTAATTTTGTGATTAGTTACCAACAAGAGATTTGTAGTGCAGTTGTGGTCAGTTCAAATAAAATTTTATTTTTTTTATAGTCTCTTTAATGTAAGAGTCTTTACTTAACGTTTTTCCAATTGGTACCATTTTTGATGAATGACTCTCTCTCAAATAGTAAGTAAGTAGGTACTTGTTGAAATTAAAGAACCTTGGATATATCTTGTACTGCATTTGGATCAGGTTTTCAAGATCATGGTGCATGATGCAAGACTTCGAAAACATTGCAAGTAAATTCACTTTACAAAAAATTTCCAAAAAATCATATATAGGTAGTTTCGATTCTGTTTTAATATGGATTGGCTCTCATTGTACTATAAAAATCAGATATGGTATAGTTTCATATTGAAATTACCTCAGCAAGTTCTGAATAATTATATTTTAGCATGGAGGAGAGTACCTATCAGAAGATTCAAGAGGAGTAAAGGATTTTTATAAAAATTATCATTTAATTTTCATACACATAAAAAAATCGTAGCTATCAATGATTCGTGAACAGAAGACGAGATTCAGAAATAATGAGACGACAGGAGGTAGAAACAATTTTTATAGTTAATCGAGTTATTTATTTCTCCAAAAACACAAGAAATGATAGTCTTCCAGAGTTCACTGATGTTTTCAGAGGTGTTCATTTTTGTCACACGGAGTTCACGAACAACTGAACAACTCATGCAAAATTACTCACCTAAAATTATTGTCTTCGATACTATCGTACAAGAGCGCTGCCAAATAAAATTCTCTTCGATTTCTACCACGATATATGCTCATTGTCACATAATACAACACAAAAAAGTTTCTCAAATGCCGTGAAAAAAAACTGGCAAAAAAGTTAAAAGTTTGTAAGAAATGATAAAGGCAATAAAATCACGATCTGACGATCATTTGTCGAAGTATGTTCCTGTTTTTGTTTTAGCACAGCACTCGTTGGGCACATCTAGCTGATCCAACAACTAATTCGGAACAAACATAAACAGAAGTTTGCAGGTTAGCTTTTTAAAAGGAACTGACAGAAGCTAGCAAAAAGCGCATGCTCCAATTTTTCATTTTCTTGATTGCCACCTACCGCGAGGAAGCCAAACTAATTAGTACTGATTCACTGTATGAAAAATAGATGGGAGTAAAGCAATCATTGTTGCCAAAAATAAGCCAGTGGATGCGTCTAACAGAATACAGCGGTTGAAGCCGCTTCACAAACTTTGACATTCCACCATGAAAACTGTCAAATTTTGTGCAGCAGCTTCAAGCGCTATAAGCTGTTAGACGCGGCCAAAGACTCTTGAAGAACACTCTAAGTGCGTTCGAAAACTCTATTTCTACATTTTTCGGAAATCAGAAATGACTAACCGAGGTGATGATTGATCTATCGCTGAACGTCTATGAAATCTTGTTCAGGGTGAGTTGTTCAGGTTCGGTTTAAGCTCCAGGTGGCGATGAGAAAAAAGAATTTGACAAAAAACGCCTGCACTTTGTGTCAAATCCAGAGTCTAAACTCCACACAGAGTCATTTACAACTAATGGACAGGCCTTCATGACAGTTTTCCATATAACACAATAACATGTGACGGACAAGGGCCAGTTTATTAGTTGTAATGCCTATGACTCCACACTATAT
The DNA here is from genome assembly GCA_032362365.1 of Zygogramma bicolorata. Taxonomy (NCBI): domain Eukaryota; kingdom Metazoa; phylum Arthropoda; class Insecta; order Coleoptera; family Chrysomelidae; genus Zygogramma; species Zygogramma bicolorata. The sequence goes on along the minus strand of JAVJAQ010004468.1, from coordinate 193,614 downwards.
TTAAACTAAACCTATGAAACTGGCCCTTAATCTATAGCCAAAGGTCTCGCGATGCAACCATAGTCTATGATTGCAACTGGTAGATCCTCAATCATGGACAGCTCGTGTTTCGGACCAAGAACATCAACCACGATCTTATGAGTTACAATTTTAACGTTTTTCATCTGTTTTTTTTTTGTTTTTCATCTGAAAACGGAGCTGACATTAATAATTGATAAAATAAGATGTCCCATTGCACACAAAGCAATGTGACAGCTAGATAACGCAGGCGTGCGGGATGGTGGCTATGCTTCCGTTATAGGGCAATTCTTTTATCAAAACTGTGGTCATCCAGTACAGAACAGCTGTACCACATCTAGTGAGATAGAGGATGAGCCGCTGAATTACGATAAATTATATTTGAAACAGGCTTTTCAGAAATGAATCATTCAATATATATTTTTTCAGAACACCGCTATCAGAGATGAAAACTACGTCAATTTGACTTTGTCGGTGAAGATGATACGTTATGCAATCAAATTCCGTTGTTTCCATATATATATTAACTACGAATATTGATAATTAAGGCAGCTATTTGATGCGAGATTTTGGGAAACAAAAGAGCGCGATTGGTCGCAAGGAATATTTGCGCATGCGTCAAATTTAAAAGTAGAAGATGTCAGTCAAGAATGACTCGCTAGTGTTGTTTCTCTCTTACGTTTCTCCCTGCTAGGTGAATCGAAAATGATCGTATGTCGGGTATAACTATTTGCCATAAATTCCTTGTTTCGTTTCAAATTCAAACATAACCAAATTGTCAGTGTCAAAATTTTCTTGAAATTCTTTCAATATTTTTCATACTTAATATTATTCTTGTGTTCGCTGATTTCTCGGTATTGTTCGGTACCGTTTTTATTATAGTTATTGTTCAGTATTGGTTTTTTGTTTCCATATTATAGTGTTGTGTTTCGTTAGTCCATAGTTGTTTAGAAGTTCAAGACTATTATGTCCGCGAAAAAAGAAATTTGTTTTCTGTGTTACTAAGAGCTCCAGTTCATATCATCGGTAAGAAATTCATTACATATGGATCTGTGTTGCTTTCATGTTCAAAATATGCGTATTTATATTTCAGTTTTCCTAAGAATCCATCGCTAAGATCCCAGTGGATGAAAATATGTTATCTCCAGGCAGCCGAAGACGTGAATAAACTGAGAATATGTGCTGATCATTTCTCAAGGACAGATATATATTCTGTGAGCAGTGGAAGAATTCTTTTGAAAACTGGTACACTACCCTCACTGAACGTTGATTGTTCATTTTTTCTTCTACCTAGATATGATGATTCCCAATGAAGTCAGTCTTTTCCTGTTGGTGAGTTCTATATCATAGAATACAATTATAATGGGAAACATTGCCCTAAAATAGTAAAACTATCACAGAGGAAATATCAAATATTTTATGTTCAATATAAAATTAGTTCAGGTGCCTATACAAGTTCTCACCCTCTAGGAGGTAAATCCCTAACCGAATGTTTCCATTGGATAAGATTTGTAATTCTTTCATTCGATTGAGATAAGTGGGTTGCGTATTCAACCCCTCTCGTACTTTTGCCTGAAAAAATTATAATGATGGCCTAGTTAATACGTAGTGCATAACCTAATGGATAATGCATAACTCAAATTAGGGAAAATTACACCTACCAGCTGAAAACTGCCACTTTTGACACCTTGTTATCCTTTAAATATATTGAATAAGAATTATTTGTTATGCACTATTCTTTCAGTCTCCCTATACAATATACATATTTTAAATTGATCCTGTCCTGTCTCTGTCGAACATTAATGAAATGCAGACAAGTTCTGAAATTCAACAGTGAACTCCATTGATTCCATCAGTTCTATCACTGATGATAATAAAAAAACTATTTTGATAGATTGATGAGCTCACCGATGGATTCAAGAACTTGCCTTATGTTCAAGAAGGGGGCTGTACTGTAACCTAGAAATAAACATGTCTCAAAGTCTCAAGTAACTTCAAGAAAAAAAACCTGAAACCATTTTCATAAAAAATATTACAGTATGGCATTTATGTTTCTTGTTTACAGTGAGCAAAGAACTACCCAATCAAGGTGAAGAAATAAATAATTCAAATAGAGAAATCCACAATAATGATTTTAATAGTGAGTAGATGAAAGTGAAACTGATTTTTTTTTATGATTTCATTTAATTTCAATCACATTTAACAAAGAACTGTCCAGAGATTCTAATGGTAATATCTTAAAAGGTTGTTTGACATTAAGCAATGTTGTGTATGTATTATTCATTGTCATATTATTATATGATTTTTATCAAATATTTTGGTATCCACCAATCAATTCTTAAGGGTTTGAAAACCCAAGAACTAATGACTTACTATGCAACAACAGCAAATTATAGAATTGCACATTCAAACAATTCTCATTAGTACTAAAAACTGATTATGTAAAGTTGCTGGTTAATTTGTTGAATTATTTGTTATCACCCTTAATATTGTTTCAAATCACTGGGCCTTTTACTTCATATCACAAGTTGTAAAAAGGAACTAGTCAAAAAAATCACAAAGACTGTAATTTCATTGGAATTTCGCACAATTGCTATGATAATTCGATAAAAGGTATTGCTTTGTTGTCATCGTATTGGAATAAAAAATTATTGAATACACATTGAAAACTGCCTTATGGATATAATAATACTGGGTAGTTTTTCAAGAAATAGTCTTTTCTAGAAGAGATAATAAAAAACTATTCTAGGACCTGTCTTGCATGAACTCCACACATATTTATAGGATTCCTAAATGAATGATATGTATTTGACCCCTTTGAATAATACGAATATAGTGAACTCTAGTCATATATCCACTGTTCAAGTTGAATCTCTTATGAAATGAGATTATTTTCAAATTTGGTTAGTAATACATAACCATTATTTTTTATAGATCCAAATGCACATAGAGTGTGCAAAAGAAGTTATGAGGAAGTTAATTCTGAATCGGAACTCATCTGTCGGAAGAAACAAAAAGTAGGCAAGTATTTGTAGTGTACAAAAATGTTGCATTCAATCGAGACACACATTTACCAAATGCAAATTGAAATGAAAATGGAAGACACAAATACAGTTACATGCAGAAAGATAAATAGAGCTCCTGAATAATCCTTCATTAAAAAATGCATTGATGTTTCAATCGAGTGATATTTCAAGTATTCCAAAAAAACTGTAAAATTTTGCCTATCTTAAATTTCCCTTTGAAATTTTTCTGTACTATAACTTCTAGAGAATCTGATTTATGACTATTCTATTATGTTCTATCCTCAAAACATAATGATGGTTTTTCAAGTTTTAATCAATAATTGGCATGAGTACTTACCCATTTATCATCACCAAAAGGCCAACAATTCATCTATTGCATCCCAAAATATAATCCTAATACCTTCGTTTTGGAGTTTTTGCAAAACGCTCCCCTTGAACTACACCTGTATGAATTGTTAACTTATCAGAGACTGATTTGCCTAATTTGCATAGTTGCTTTCTGTTTGGGAGACAATCCTCGAACTTTTTGAAGACTTGAAGTTGTTACTAAAAGTTTTTCAACTGCATTCTTTTATTTTGAAGAAAGTACAATATTTTGAAAAATATTTTCTCAGAGGTTTCTATATCCAATGATTGTATTGGGTAAAACTTCGGTCGCTATGAACCTTTTAAAAAAAAAGTCCACTAAAAAAAATGCATATCCATTTTGTTGTGAAATTTCACCCCATTATTCACATAAAATTTCTTTCTCGAAAAAAAACAAAATTCGCCGTTCTTCTGATCAAAACACCACACATGCCCTTATTTACTCGTTTTCAACATTTTTAAGCTGAAAAAACCTTTATATTTTCACCTTTTTGAACCGTCCCCAATTTGTTGTGATTGTTGAGGAAATGCATGATGTTAATAAATGAAGTTTCTTTTCTTTTCAAGCAATCCTGAATTGAATCCATAAAAGTTTTGGAAATAATATATTTGAATTGTATTCACAGGATGATGTTCCTGAGAACTGCAAGTTTTTATTCGAAAGGTCAAATGCAAGAAGAAATATAAAGTATTCAGCTGAGGCAATCTGCAGTCAACCTCCAGTTTTACTCCACAAGAGCCTACAATTATGTGAGGAAAACATTTGGAAAATTGTTTGCACATACAAGTACCATAAGGAAATGGTACAGTGTAATTGAAGAAAATCCCGGTTTTTCAGCGGAAGCTCTCAACTTTGTTAGCGAAAAGAGCGTCGAGTGCAAAAATCTCATTTTGGTGTTAGAGTAATTGATCTCTAGGAAAAGGTTCAACTTTTACACTAAAGGTTTCCAATCTCATTGTAAATTTATATGAAGAATGGAACTGAACGATATCCTCAAAGAAGGAACAGGTGTAGTAGATACTATACACAAACTAAAAAGTCCCATTTCACGAAATATACTTGCCAAAAATGTCAGAAAAATATGCTTTGAACTTTTTATATATATGTATGTATGTATGTATATATATATATATATATATATATATATATATATATATATATATGTAGAGAGACTTATTTGGGTTGCAGACTGCAACCCAAATAAGTCTCTCTACATAACGCATACAGTCACAATTTCGAATAAATATATATATATATATATATATATATATATATATATTTTTTTTTGTGAAAAATGCCTGTAACTTCATATAATTTTCGCTTAAATTGAGTATTTCTATATTTTTCTAGGAATATGCTTTCTGTTTAAGATATAAAAATGTGAAAATGATGCAATTTTTGAGTTTTTGTTCAATATTCACCAAAATTCTTTTGAGATACATGCGCGATCTATCATGAGAGTTCCAAGGTGCGACAAACAGAATGTTAAGCATTTTTCTTAGGTACTTAATCTCAACTATACCGAAATTTATACTGTATTGCATCTTCCTGAACTTTTATTCAATTATTTATTATGTCTATTGAGTAATATAAATAATATTGAAATCATCATTGTTTTATTCAAATATTCTTGGCATAGCCACAGTTCCGAAGCAAGTCTATATTCTGTTCCGAAAGATTTTCTAAATAAAAATAATTTATCAAACAAGTGAACAGGGCTGAAAAGATGCATGAAAGAGATTGATAATTTAACTACATTATACATCAAATGCATTTGTAGCAAGTTATAGTAGAGCCTCTTTTGAAAAAACTTGAAACAACAATTATCTATGACACATGACTAGAAACAAATATCATCTTGGTTAAAATATCACAAATTGAGTTACAATTATGAAAAATCTACTTATATGTTTTTAACAAGTAAACATTCCAACATTGACCACTCTGACACACTTAAATTTAAAAATAAAACGATATAATTTTCTAAAACTACCAAACTTATAGGACTTTACGTAGATCAAAATCTTTAACGGGCAACTTACTTTATTTAAAAATTACTGTTCAGAATAAGAAACAAAATTTCTTTCGAATATTCGAGATTAATATTTTTTTGTTTGGTATATTCCAATTTAAAATATTTAACGTCTATATTGGCAACGGCCACTGCTTCAGTATTGAATCCGCTGAAATATAGCTTATCCAATCCATCTTGGCACAGAACTAATGAGGTATATGCCCAGAAATCTCTGTGAAGCATAGCAAGATCAAAAAAACACCTATTATATGTGTTCACTGTGTTGAAATTTATTCCTAGTGGATGTTTTTTTTTTCGTCACGTTCTGAAGTACCAGTGTGCAACTGGAAAAGTAGCAGAGTTTGTGCCACAATGGATTGGACAAGCTGTACTTACATAATAAAATCGTCGAATATATTTATAAATTGCCTTGCACGAAGCCCACTGTGGATCTTTACAAACCAAATAATCTTCTTAACATCAATTCAATATACCAGTTGAAAACATATACTTTTATTTATTGTGTAAAACATAAGGTGAAACATTGCATACTTTTCAATGAAATCATTACTACACATTATCACAGCACTAGACAGGCTCAACATCTAATTGTACATTCCATACGTACCAGATTTGGGGAGAAATCAATTTGAGGGCAAAAACATCAGTAAACCACCAAATTCAATTAAAAATATTAAAGATAAAAATTCAAACACCATCTTAAAAAATATATTTTATTGCCCAAATGATATATTATAGTTTTATAGATCATTCAACATTTCAAGAGTTTTTTTCATATATTCTTTCACCATATACACATTTTGTTTTATTTCTTATCTATGTATTAAATATCCCTATTCATAAACTGTAAAAGTTTCTTGGGGTGAAAAAATATTATTATTATTAAATTCATAGGGATTGGAACATACAATTGATTTTTGTTTCCGGGCTCCTAGGTTTTTAGGACTGACCTTCTGCATCTGCAGCAGACAATATTCAAGAGCAATGAGGCAATGTCAGGCCCGAAAATCTGCAGACCAAGGCTTAGAAGAAAGGAAACATCTAACGATTCATTTGTTACCGGCCGTGAAAGTTTCCAATCTCTGAACAACAAACATAATTCAATTTTGCTCAACTGGCTATTGACTGAGGTTCTTCCGCCCAACAATCTTTGATATGTCAACAAGTCTCGAAACGTATAAAATATATCTATTATTTTCCATTAACTTCTGTTCATTAATTTTCAAAAATTTAAATATTTGAATGCTTCACCGAGCATTTGAATTTTATTAAGTATTCGTAATTTATTGGTTACAACGACTTTTTGTTTTTCCATCCAATGAATTTTTTGTAGCAGTCAATTATATTGAGTGAATTCCAAACCAACCACATTCAAGTGAACAGATTATATATCGCACGTAATTCATAAGCATTTTCGAGTCAGCATTATGTTTCTCTCGTAGCTACAAGACAGGCGCCTGAATGTTAACAGATGGTATTAAAATATGATATTAACATTCTTAACCTGCAAGATGGTATGGTAAATAGTTCTGATGGAATATCTAATATTATTGAGCCTATATGGGTTTTCTTCATTGAATTATTCATATCTGTGTAGTATGAATTTACTACGACTCCAGAAATCAGGACACAATGAACTGATAAAATATCGGAAAGATCAGGATATTTTATGATCCCACCATTTTTCAAAATCTTGATTTCTTCATTCTTTTGCACACCAAGAAACGTTCCTTCAAAACTGAGTATATTTTTTGTGTAACTGGATGATTTCCTGAATAACAAAATTTACATTGAAATCTCTGTGAAATTATATAAACATAACCTGTAAATTAGTAAATTTGAAGGTCGATGACAATGACATATTTAGAAATTTGAATTTCGCGCTCTATATTCCGCGCATGCGCCCTCGATCATCGCTGCCTATTTCTATTCCAAGGATATTGTGATTTATACAAAAGTCGGCTTCACTTTGCTAACATTGTCTCTTATGGCGTATGGTCAATATTCGTAGTTAATATATATATGGTTGTTTCCAGTGGCATTCTGTTAAAATTGCCACAATTGCCTTCGAAAATAGTGTGGGAAATTGAATTACTTGCAAATTGTCATATGTAATCAATCAGTGAAATTTCAGTTGCATGAATATGAGAAAAAACGTTACAATAGTGAAGGCTATCTTCGCTAAAAAAAGGAAAATGAAGCATCAGCTGCGTCTAACAGCTTAGCACTTGAATCCGACGCACAAAATTTGACAGTTTGCTATGGTCAAATGTCAAATTTCGTGAAGCGGCTTTAAGCGCTGTATGCTGTCAGGCTGGATTCAGAAAGATCCGAAATCCGATGGCATTCTGATTGGTCAAAATTCAAATTAAGACCAATCAGAAAGCTATCGGATCGTCGTACGATCGGATTACGGATCTGTCTGAATCCAGCCTTGGACGCAGCTATTTCGTACAGCGGCTCTGAGCGCTGTAAGCTGTTAGATGTACCCACTGACAGCGACATTGTCCTTGAAAGAAGGTGACGTAATGACGTTCTGACTTTCTGACATTAGAAATTGAGGTTAGGTTAGAGCTTTATAAATAATGAAAACAGAGAAAACAAACAGTTCATTTATATAATTTTAGATCCAACCAATCCCCTTTCATCTCTTCCAGGCACCTGTTGGAATCTATTTTCGGGTAAATAGTTCAAAAACAACTGAATTCCTTATACATCTAAGCAACCACTTCCATATGTTGCTATGAATCTTTGAACACCTATCGAACTCGTTGTTTCAGACAATGAACGCCTCAGAAAACCGTCCGGACTGCACGAGCCAGTGCAGATCCACCCAGCACGGAGACATAATCACAGCTGCGATATCCAAGCGCAGCATATCAGACACCGACCTCTGCTCGTTCCTCAATTTCGTGTGCTGCAGGTGCGAATCTGTGGTGGATGCCATCGGAAGGACGGCCCTCCACGTAGCAGCCTCCTGCGGCCGGACAGACCTGGTCAGGTGGTTGGTGAAGAGTAGACATGCCGACGTCAATGCCAAAGACAGGGAGTCAGGGTACACCGCCTTGCACAGGAGCATTTTTTACGGCAAGATACAGGTGGCGGTGGAACTGGTGAAATTAGGTGATTCTTAACTGTTTTTGCAATGTTGCGCAACATCTGTGTTGACAATGAAATTCTTCGATGTTTCATGCAGTAAGTTTTTTGAATTGTGTTAATGGTCTGAATGTGTCCAAGTTGATTGAGATATGAGTGTTTGGTGTACATATTGAGTTGAAATGGGCGAGTTTTATGAATTTGAACGTCCGTCTGGGCATTTCCACAAAAGTGGTATATATTTCGATGAACTATTTTTGTAAATGAATTGGACATACATAGGGAATTAACACATATTGAGAGAGTGTTTATTAAAATCCATAGAATCTGGAGAAGAAATATTCAAGAATCTTCCTCAGAGAAATGAAGTTTCTCTGACTTTTATGTGGCACTATTTATAATTACACTTGGTATATTTGCATAGGGTTTCACTAGGCCTCTGTAATTCCGGATTCATGAAAGGCACTTTCAGAATCTTTGAGGACAGGTTTATCAATGCAAGATATCTATCAGATAAAAATAACCAACAGTTTTCATCCTTGTCACTGCCAAAGATTAATCACGCGCACCCTCTCATTTCTTCCACCTGTCTGACAGATAACTCATTTATCCTTGTTAAGATGCCTAGGAAACCCTGGTGTATCTACTTATACCTGAATAATTTTGGGATAAACTTGGCGAAAAGCGATTGCTTGATTTCTGAGATCGCAAAAGCTCCAGATCGCTATTGTAGATGGCGATCAGTCATATATCATCTGAAGCTTAATTTTCAGTAGAGAGGAATGTGCAACCAAATATTCTACCACTGTTTATTATTTGCCTACTGAGATTTTGACAGCCCTGACAGCCAATCAAATGCGTTTCAGAAAACGTGCATGTAACGTGGAAACCTACCGTTAACAACCTGTCAACACTGTCACTGTCACCTGCTACCTCTACACAGTGTTGCCATTTGTGGCGACTTGTCGCCAAAATGGCTACTTTTTACGATGTTTTGAGCCTGGCGGCGATTTTTCAAAAAGTTCCCGTTTTTGGCGACTTTTAGAACATTACCTTCAATTATTTTATTTTTCAGTAGTGTCAGAAAAACACCCAGTGTTGACCTAATTAATATCGATAACACTTGCTTAAACAATTTAATATTATTCGCCAGAAGTCGCAATAATATTTTTAAGGAATGCCAAAATAAATAATAGCTAAAGGCAACTAAATATGGCACCGTCGCGTGCGAAATCTCGGGGAATCCCCGTCATGCTTTTCATAGCGGCTGGAGCGCGTTGGGCAATTTTAGTCGACTAGCCAACGTTCAGCACGTTTTTGATTAATTTTATTGATTGTGATAGTAAAATTTGTCAATTTACTAATTTGTTCCCTAAAAAACATTGTTTTATTTTACATATTTACTCTCCCATGTACTTGAGAGATGTGGCGACAAAGTGGCGACTTTTTATATCCGCTCGTGGCGATATTTCAGTAGATCGCTCTGGCAACACTGCCTCTACAAGTTTTTAGTGTTTTTATATCAGTTTGTAAGACGAGACTTTGATTCCGAGAAAATTTACTTTGCCCATTCGCCTGAGAATGTACGACAAAGTTCATGCTAGTGTATTGACAGTGATAGACTGTCTTGGACTTGGGGATACACACATCAGTTATGCAACGGTTCAAAATACGTATCACATCGATATTTCCTTAATTTACTTTGTTTTCAATATATCATTATTAAGAGCTACAGATGTTTCCTCCTCGATATAAGACTTTCGCCGAGACTTTCGCTCAAGCTGAAACGAATAAAATTAGCTACAACGCTACATTCATGTTATTATTTTGGGGCGATTTGTTTTGTACTGACCTTAGGTACTGAATAAAGAAGAATATTTGGATCCCCAGATTTTGACTGACCACACAAAATACGAAATCTTCTACACATCGTGAAAAAGTACTTGTAATAACTTCAACACTTATTCGACTTATATAGACTTTTAAACACTGTTGAGTGCGAAGAAATAATTTCAGTTTTCATTGACAACAATAAACATCAAAGTTACGTCAATCTGACAAAACCGACATTTGACAGATTTTCGAAAATGCTCATACATATAACGCCCCCTATACAAAAATTAGAAAGCTTTTGTAATCGTCGATTGTTTTTCGCCAAGAAATTCTAAACAATATTGAATCACTAGATACACCAGGGTTTCCTAGGCATCTTAATCCTTGTATTGAAAAACTGGCCCTAAGTGGGGTAAATGAGTGCTGTATTCTGCAGCCTCTCCTGTTTTTGATGTTGACAGTACCAAAGTCACAAAGCTATTCACATTATGTGTGGGATATTCACAAGCCTAATGAACTAAAATGAATAAATCCAAGAATTTGTTTATGATTCACTCAAAAATGAATATTAGGTGCATGCATTTCAGGGTTGGGCTGATTAAAATCGAGTGATTAAAATCACGATTAAAAATCATGATTTAAATCGCTTGATTTTTTAAATTAAAATCATGATTTAAATCAATTTTTGTTTTTTTTATTCAGAAACAGATAACAACATAATATGAAAGTTTTCTCGAAGATCAAAAGGAGTATCTGCTTTTAGCAAAAACAACAAAAAAGAAGTATATAATTCCAAATTCTTAAACTGAACGTACCACCTAAATTTTATTACTGTATATTTTCAGTCTATTCATTTTTGTTATACAATCTAAACAAAAACACGAGTCTTCTCCCTTTTTCTATGCCTAATCTGTTTCTAATATCCGAGTGTACAACTAGCGAAATGCGTGAAATTGTTGGGCAACGTCAATTTATGGGTTGAGAAGGAAAAAAGCCTCGACAGGAATATTTTTGCAAAAAGCACAACAAACGCGTTCGTGTTCGTGCCTCACTCACACTGTATAGCGAGTGTATAGGACAGAAGGAAAACAAATCGCGACAAGAATGCGCTGTCACAAGTTTTTGAGCCGCAAATTGTATTAAAATTTTCAAGACTTATACATTAAAATAATTAACAATAATTTCAAAGAATCAAAATGTTCAAATTTTATATTTGAATTCAAAAAATCAAATAAATCGTGATTTGTTCAAAAAATCAATGATTTTTGATTTTTTTAATAATCAGATTTTGCCCCACCCTGATGCATATTGACTTGTGACTTGGTGCTCTTCCTTAATCAAATTACACCCCTTCAATGACCGAAAGAGGGACATTCTACCTTTTTTGCATTATAAAACGGACATTCTGCATTTTTGCACCATCAAACGGACTTTCTGCCTTTTTTCCACCATGAAACAGACATTCTCTACTTTCAAATTTCAACGAAATATTTTTTTGCGAGTTATGAGCTGGTTTTTATTCAATAGACGAGGACCATGTTTTATGAAAAATCTACATTTATTCCAAGAATAACACAGGGATTTTCTATACTTGGATCGAGTGAGTCAAACCAACAAACTATTGAAATCTCTTCACAATCGAGTTTTCAACCCATATTTTGTGTTCAAAGTACAGATTTCTTCGGAATTCACGCAGCCACTATTGAAAGGAGATTTATATTTTTCTCATAAATCTTAAAATTCCAGGTGAGTTACAGAAAATAATGTAGTCTTTTGAGCTGCGTCATGTAATGTAAATTGTCTTAGGGTATGTGACGTCATATATTCCAAAGAAAAATGCTTTTTGCACAGCTCACATTGGCTATTAGGGCAGATGATTTTAGAGTCCTATTTTCGGATTTTTTTCAATTTTTCGCAATAAGGAGTCGTTTTCCGAAAAAAATGTCTGGAGAGAATTTCTTCATAACTTTTTTTTTACTTTCCTATGACCTACAGATTTCAAGGATTTCTTCGATTTTTTTTTCGAAAAAATCTGTGGTCACGCGCTCCGCCTTTCGAGAGGACGGGATGAAAAAATTTTTCCTTTAAAAAATTTAATTTAAATTTAATTTTTTTTCAGGTATGTTGCCCCCCATTTATTTTAGGTTTTTTTTCGGAATATATTCAAAATGAAAAATCTAGATTTTTTCCATATTTTTTTATATTTTAAATTTTTTTCAAACAATTTTCGGGCCCCTCCCTTTTTTTCATGCACGCCCCCCCTCGATTTTTTTTTTGAATTTTTGAGAATTTTTTTTTGAATTCTCGAGAATTTTCTACGTCCGGCTACATATTTTTTTTATCAAAATCAGAAAAAAAAAATTCAAGAGATGTATTGTAATATATCATCAGCTCGTCGATTATACAGTATTCTTCATTTGTAGTTTCCACAGTTTTCTCTAACCCATCCAATTTTGTTGAATATTTGTGGTCAATAACCGACATTAATAATAATCAGATTTTGCCCCACCCTGATGCATATTGACTTGTGACTTGGTGCTCTTCCTTAATCAAATTACACCCCTTCAATGACCTAAAGAGGGACATTCTACCTTTTTTGCATTATAAAACGGACATTCTGCATTTTTGCACCACCAAACGGACTTTCTGCCTTTTTTCCACCATAAAACGGACATTTTCTACTTTCAAATTTCAACGAAATATTTTTCTGCGAGTTATGAGCTGATTTTTATTCAATAGACAAAGACCATGTTTTCTAAAAAATCTACGGTTATTCCAAGAATAACACAGGGATTTTCTCTACTTGGATCGAGTGAGTCAAACCAACAAACTATAAAAATCTCTTCAGAATCGAGTTTTCAACCCATATTTTGTGTTCAAAGTACAGATTTCCTCGGAATCCACGCAGCCACTATCGAAAGGAGATTTACATTTTTCTCATAAATCTTAAAATTCCAGGTGAGTTACAGAAAATAATGTAGCCTTTGAGCTGCGTCATATAATGTAAATTGTCTTAGGGTATGTGACGTCATATATTCCAAAGAAAAATGCTTTTCGCACAGCTCACATTGGCTATTAGGGCAGATGATTTTAGAGTCCTATTTTCGGATTTTTTTCAATTTTTCGCAATAAGGAGTCGTTTTCCGAAAAAAATGTCTGGAGAGAATTTCTTCATAACTTTTTTTTTACTTTCCTATGACCTACAGATTTCAAGGATTTCTTCGATTTTTTTTTCGAAAAAATCTGTGGTCACGCGCTCCGCCTTTCGAGAGGACGGGATGAAAAAATTTTTCCTTTAAAAAATTTAATTTAAATTTAATTTTTTTTCAGGTATGTTGCCCCTCATTTATTTTAGGTTTTTTTTCGGAATATATTCAAAATGAAAAATCTAGATTTTTCCATATTTTTTTATATTTTTAAATTTTTTTCAAACAATTTTCGGGCCCCTCCCTTTTTTTCATGCACGCCCCCCCTCGAATTTTTTTTTGAATTTTTGAGAATTTTTTTTTGAATTCTCGAGAATTTTCTACGTCCGGCTACATATTTTTTTTATCAAAATCAGGAAAAAAAAATTCAAGAGATGTATTGTAATATATCATCAGCTCGTCGATTATACAGTATTCTTCATTTGTAGTTTCCACAGTTTTCTCTAACCCATCCAATTTTGTTGAATATTTGTGGTTTGTGGTCAACAAACGACACAAAAATATGGCACAACACTTCTTGGTTTTAACAAGTATGCTGTTGTCTATCCAGACTTGTTTCTGTAATCTGTAGTCCGAAATAATACCAATCGGAACACGTTATGTATGTGACACTCCCAAACTCCAACCCGGGTCGAAATTCGTAAAAAAATACGTCTTATTCACTCTCAGGTGCATCGTCGGCAGAACTGGATTCGGACAGCCTCACCGCTTTGGAGCACGCCATGAAGGACGGTTTGAAGCCCGACCGGTCGGTTGAAGGGGAACTGTATTTTTGGGGCTCCAACACCAATAACCTTTTGGGCCCGCAACAGGGCAAGCAAACGCCAGAACTCTTGGACACGTTCCACAAGGAGTATCCCGGGGAGTGTGTCCAGAGCATATGCATTTCTCAGTTCCATACCGTCATAGTTACTGGTTCAGGTAAGTGTACGAGCATAAATATGAATTTCTTTTTTTTTCATCTAATAATACATTTTCCAACAAGAAATATTTTTTATTTATGACTAATACGCATAATGTAAGTATAATACTTGTGTTTCTGTAGTATAATGCCATATATTATTCCCCTAGGGAATAATGGCGAAGGATTAATACTAATAGCATTTCCCTCTCGTAGTCCTATCACAAAACTTCTTGAATTGATTATTACCATGGAAACGATATAACTAAAATGCCTAGAAGTCCTGGTGATTCAACTGATTCGATTTTGTTTAGATTTTTGTGGCGAAAAAAACAATCGACGCTTTTGAAGGTTTCCCCTATTTTTTCTACAGTAAGATGCCTGGAAACCCTGGTGTGTTTACTTGTACTTGTAGAAGTTTGGGATGAAAGTGGCGAAATCTGGATTGCTTGATTTCTGGTGGATAATTGAGCTTTTGGAGGTTTCCGTACAATATGTACAGATGTCGCCAACACGCTCTTGTCAGTCGTGTCTGAAGCTAAATTTGCACTAAGTGAAAATGTGCAGTCGGGTTTTTCCACTTTCATTTGATTGGCTAGCGAGAAGAGATCGCAACCTTAAGGATAATGGGTGGACAATGAGATACCAGTAACAACGTTTCGATATTTATAAGCAATGAAATCAACAAATAAACACGATAAAAACATCGTAAACATCAAAATTTCAAACTGACATGACAATATGACTATTAACTTGACATTTGAACTTATGACTTATTAACTTGAAATTTGAAAAATGGGGAAATAACGCCCTCTACCGAAAAAGCAGGTGAAACCTTCTAAAACGTCGATTGTTTTTTTCGCCACAAAAATCTAAACAAAATCTAATCAGTTGAATCACCAGGATTCCAGGCATCTTATTCTACAGGTATAAGTAAACACACCAGGGTTTCCAGGCATCTTAGATATAACCAAACTCCAAAGTGTCAGTGTCAAACGCGTTGGTAGTGTTTGTATATTTGTATTGAGATGAATGAATCTGAAAAATCATTTATGATAAATAAATTAGTCGTGAAAAAAGTAGAGTATACTACTCGCAATAATGACTTTTATTATTAACTCGTAATATAATCTACAATTAGAGAAAATTCATTTGAGAATCCAGCGAATAAAAAAATCGCGAAAACTTGCTCTAGTGATCTTTTCTATTTCTCTTTATTCAGGAATTGGTTGTCGCAGTGATTATATTGAATTTGTTGGAAAATGTATTATTCCAATACAAAAAAATGACGACAAATGCACTTTAGGGAGAATAACACAACCCATATATGAGTAGACTAACTAACATTAAATGAAATGAAGTCGTTTTGCAAAAATTGTAGTTGAAAATATACAATTTCCATGAAACATTGATCTAGGTGGAGTGCTACCAAATAATTCAAATCATTTCGTACATTGAAAGTGTAAATATACAGTCTAGGTACTACCAACCCCATGTTCTGATCCAATACTTTTGTATATTCACACTATCGATACTTTCTTCGTTGTATCCTGTTTGAATTCAAATCCTTTGGTTGCTAAATTGATGGTTTTCAATACATTCCAATCGAAGGTTTAGTAAATGTAAACAAAAGCACATGATTGTTATTTTTAGCCCAGGGCCGCAAAGACGACAAAATATTATTATGATGTAGGTTCAAGGTATTCAAATTGGGAATTAGGAAGAATTATATCAAAAATAATATACAAGGTGACGCAAAAATACATATATAATTGATTTGGACTTTCTTTAGTATTTTTATGAAAATTGTAAATACCATTGAAAGCGGTACATTGTCTCTGAACAGTTTTTAAGTTTCTATGCCATGTAAATGTGTTTGTTGCACTTCATGGTTTTATTTAATTCCTTGTGTTGTTATGAATTACTTCATATGAAACATATGTGATAGAATTCGTGAATTATTTCAAATGACTCTCTTTGAAACAGTCATGAATTTATTCAAACTTTTTTTCCAATGGAGACAAATCGCATAATTTTCTTTGATTCAAACTAGTTCAAACTGAAAAATCCGATGATTGTGGCAACCTGACCATCATAAACTTCCTGTGATATTGCCAAAAAAACCGAAATAAAGAGGGGTGCTGACAATACCGTCTTTCCTATTAAGATGTAGAGTAGATAGTTTCATCAGAAAATTAATTTATTTTTGGGATCGATTGTGCTTGAAAATTCCAAATTCCTATTTGAAAGTCATGGAAAGTTGTCTCCTTATAATGATGTTCTGATGCAAGATTTTGTTATTTCAAGCAGAATCCTTGATTGGTACCCTTCTCTTCACAGGTAAAGCCTTATCCTGTGGCCATGGACAGGGAGGTCGCTTGGGCCTGGGGGACGAGAAAGCTGTGGTGACTCCTCACTCTGTTGTGTTCTACAGCAGCCAGAAAGGGGAACCGGTGACGTGTCTCCAAGCCAGTATCGCCAGGGACCACAGTATTTTTTTATGCTCAGACGATAATGTGAGTAGGCAAAGAAGTAGCAGGATTTCTCTTGAGTGGTGATTTAATTCACTTAGACCGGGCGTCAGAGACAGCCATGAAGTACCACGCAGCGCCTATTTTTTTTTGCAGATTATGATTAGTTTCAGATTCAAGTATTTCCTACTCCAAAGGCAGACTGTAGAAAATTGGTCCTAAAAATCTGTAACTGCCGCCCGGTCCAACTCCCACAACTTTTGATTGCCATGTTCAAACAAATATTTTCGACTCTTATAGTCTCTCTGTACCCACAAAGGGATACATTCACTAGCAAGGAACTTCTTTCCTGTCAAATAGCACACTGGTAGTGGATTAAATCTGACCTGCAAGAGTTTTCTAAGAAATACAACAACCAAATTCAACATTTCCAGATATACACTTGCGGACTCAACACCCACCACGTCCTCGGACAATCTCCGCCCCCCGAAAGGTTACTCCTCCCCAAACCGATCAAGCACCTCCCCAAGCAGATACAAGGCGTCTGCGCTGCCCGTTACCACTCGGTAGCGTGGGGACCGGACGCCCTCTACACGTGGGGCCTCAACGCCGGCCAACTGGGCCACAAACTCAACGCGAAAAGCAAGGATCGGTTCGTCGTCGCCCCGAGGATCGTCAGCGTCGCCAAGGATTTGGAAATCAGGACGGTGGCGGCTAGTACGGGTGCTACGGCCGTTTGTACGCAGAAGGGAGACATTTACGTGTTGCACGAATACCTTTGCAGAAAGATAGCTTCGAGGTGAGTGCGAGGGTGTGCCGCAGGGATCCGATTTGGGTCCCATCCGTTGAGCTTCTTATTATGATCATCGGAAATATCAATCATTTTTCAACGATTTCTTCAAAATCGTCAGGACGAGTACAGTATCCCCAATTGATATTTTATCCCCCTTAGGTCCAGTGTGAGAATTTCCTCATCAGATCCAATACTGGAGCTGTGAGACCACTCAACTGCACCGATCTAACCACCGTTGATTTACAGGCAGCTGAACGTCGTCCAAATCGGCATCGTCGGCGGCAAGCTGGACTCCAGCCAACTGGACCGCGAGCTGTCCAAAGAGCACAGCAAGGAGCTGCGAGTCGCCGTCCTCACCAACACCGGCAACGTGTCCTTGTGGCAAGAATCGGACCAACAGCTGTGCAGGTGCATCTACACCGTGAACCGAGCCATCGTAGTGCGACAGATCGCGATGAACTTCGGCGAATTGCTGCTGGTGTCGGACTACGGGGAAGCTTTCAAGGGCACGGTCAGACCGAGGCGAAAAAACGTGTCCAGCGCTGCGGAGAAGACGCCCAAGAACCAGGATAAGAGCGCGTTCCACAAGTTCTTGGACAAGGAGGAGTGCGTGGTGGTGTCCTTGGAGAAGGTGGCGAAGATCCATAGGGCGGTGTCGATACAGAGCGATCTAACAGGCAAGGACTATTGCGTGATACAGGTAGGTGGGGAATAAAAATGCTCGTTTGGAACTATGACTATCACATTCGAATTCTCGCTATCGACCACTGCAGAAATTGCAGACTTTACATAGTTTCATCGAAACCGACCTAACGGATCCAGTCGTTACACCCGCGTGTCGTCGGTCTGGTGCCCACTGCACGTTTTCGGAATTCACCTCCGGAGAAATATGGTTTTCAAGTTTCACCTGATTTTTTCTTGACATCGGTGCCGCGGTGTTTTCTACTATTTGCAGAATTCTTTCCACCTGTGTGCTGTTGAAAATAGAAAATATCATCTTATGAGTGAAGTAATGATGTCGATAATACATCGATAGTGAATCCGAATCGGCTTAGTCTATCTACTTTCATGAGAAAGTCTGTCAAATGAATTATCGGTTATAATTGCACGAGTGCATAAGAATTACCGATAATTTTGCAAGAAAGCGTGATATCTAAAAATTGCAAGAGTTTATTTTCATATTTTTTCATATTTTTACAAAATATGATAATAACCGAATGCAATTTGTATAAGATATCGCGGTTGAATGCAACATTATCTGGTCATTTTTATGCACGAATGTGATTCATTGGAATTATTCACGAATAAAGAAATTCTCAAGGAAATGTTATTTTTTGTTCATTTATACTTTCCTCTATGAATTGTATGGAACACTCACCAAAACGCGAATTGTTTTTATATTTTTGAAGTCTATCTGACATTTATTTGTGTTGTTTACTGACGTCTAGCGATACGGTTTCAAATGTGTTGTTATGGTGACTCGATACAATGCAATTACCGCTGTAAGTTTTCGATAATTGCATTGCTCTTATGGGACATTTTATATATGAGGGAAATATTCACAGAAGGAAGGTCATTCTTTGAGATTCAAATCACGGCTTTTCGAAAAGCTCTTCTGATATACCAGCTCATATTCTCAGAAACAGTAGGAAGTAACTTTTCCGTCTCTATGTTTGAATGGAACCTCATGTTTTGAAAAAATTGCAGTCTAACCTATCTTTCTTAACACCTTTTTTTCTTAGGTGATTAGGATTTGTCAAACGGGTGCGGAGGTATGGGCAAAACATGTGAGTGTGACAGAACTTGAGTAAAGTAGGGAGGTTAAAAGTTCCTAGTGAACTCACTGGGCAAATGAAGAAATTTCATGCATATATCTTTGCCTTCATGTTTAATTACCATATCAATCCTGATGTCTCTGGATTCTATATTCTGTAAGTCCAGTCAAATTGAAAAAACAACCCGCACTGTCTACAGGCCCATTTTAGACTTTTTTTACTAAGATCTCTCGACACATATCATATTATGCTTAACAATGATGACGCATGGGTAAAGAGGAAAAAATTGATCTGTAACTGTCAATAATTTGGAGTGGGATTCGATATTTCCTCTATCGTGGTTCGCTTGATGTTACCTGAACATTACGAGAATAAAATTTTAGTGTGAATCTGAAAATTTGAAATCAAAGTCTTTCATTAGCTGGGAGTGGCCTAGTATCCGCTCAGTCATTCTACTTCCGTGGAACGATTATCAGATATGTGAAAGAACGATTGATGGGAACTTAATAAATTTCAACTTTTCCCAATTCATTTATTTTTTCTATCGTTTTCAAAAAGTTTTTTCGATTTATTCGTTATAGCCTGTTCATGAATCAATTGCAAGTTTGATAATAGGTGATAATTGATGTTCAGAACATACGTCATCATTCTTCGATTGATTTCAGGCTCTCCCATACAAAAGCTACTCTTTCCCTGAAATCACTACGTCCACCATGAAATCCGACCTAGAAGCCCTTCTCGCTGACGTTGACGAAACCGACAATGTCCACGACGTCGTCTTCAAGGTCGACAGCAGGTACTTCCCCGCCCACAGGTACATAATATCCAATAGCAGCCCTTACCTGGAGAAGCTGATGAACCAGAAGAGCAAGACCGTCGTTCTAAACGATTTGAACCCCGACGTGTTTGAACAGTTCCTCTTGTTCGTCTACAAGAGTGAGTGCGAGCTGACGCGATGCGGCGAGCTGAAGAACGAGCGCCTGCGCCGCCTCTGCCCGATGAGGGAGAAGTCGGACGAAACGTCGGAAATGGAAAACGTTCCCGCTCACATCTCCGCCTACGAGTATTACAACAAGAATCGAGCCGACGACTGTGAAAAAGCGAAGCCCAAGAATAAAAACCTGAGGAATCCTGTTCGTTTACTGCACGATCTGGCGAAAAAGTTCGAATGTTTCGCATTGCAGAAAGTTGTCGCGAAGCTCGATATGGACGGCTTTTCGGTCAAGCTCAAGCAAGACGGTTTCGTGGTACCGGAGAAATCGCCGACTTTCAACAGGCTAGATTTCCCGAACTTGTACGACGTTGTCGTAAAGTGCAGGGATAGCAAGGAGATCAAAGCCCACAAGTGTATTCTTTCAGCGAGATTGGAGTATTTCGCCAATATGTTCTCCATGAGATGGGGAGGGGTGAGTTTCAACTAAATCTGACTAATTTTGAGATAACATTTCCATAGAGATTATTCAAACGATGATATTGGAAACTTTGGTGTAAACGTTGAGACTTTTCCAAGGACTCAGTACCCAAACACAAAATTGATATTACTTTATTCAGTCAACGACTAATACATCAATCATACAATAAATGACTTGAAAAATAATTAATCAAATATGTTAAAATATGGTGACCCATACGGTCAATAAATAAAATAACGTAAAACACTAATTACCAGGGTGGGGCAAAATCTGATTTTTATTGAAAAAATCTAAACGCATTTGTCGCTCTTCTTGCAAGTTGTACACACTCGGATATTAGAAACAGATCAGGCATAGAAAAAAGAAGAAAACTCGTGTTTTTGTTTTTTTTTTGTATAACGAAAATGAATAGACTGAAAATATGTTACGTTTAGTTTAAGAATTTGGAATTATGTACTTCTTTTTTGTTGTTTTTGCTAAAAGCAGATACTCCTTTTGATCTTCGAGAAAACTTTTATATTATGTTGTTATCTGGTTCTGAATAAAAAAACAAAAATCATGATTTCAATCAGCCCAACCCTGCTAATAACATATAAATATATAAAATATATACCCTGTATATATATATATATATATATATATATATATATATATATATATATATATATATTACTTGCATTCGACGCGCGTTTCGGTAACAAGGTTAGCGTCGCAAGGAGAAGATTATTGATACTGAATCTGAAGACTAGGATCAGTTTGTGTGAATGATGTTCTTTGAAGTGGCTTTTGTAGCTCGTCGCATCTGACCTATAGATTTTTTGTTCAGTGACTTCAATGCCATTTTGACAATCACTCACCGATACATGAAAATTTAATCTTTACAACCATGTGAATTTATCACTGACTATTCTGTATTTCATTATTTATCTTTTGGACTACAAAGTGGTTCTTATATTCTATGAGTTCTTTATGCAAATTTCATACCTCATCACATTTATACAACCTTTTTACATTTGAACATACATACATAAACTACAGCATACATTTTCCGTTCAGAGTGCTCCAAGCTAAATACCATCTCAAGTCATCATCATGAGTGTGAAATCTACCATCTCTGATAGAGCCATCTATATTTATATCAAAAATCTCACAATTCGGTCAGCAAATCTTTTTCACTTCTAGGAGCAAACCACCGAGGTATCGCTACCGTTTCCAAAAAGCACCGTCGATGCCTTGCTGGAGTTCCTCTACACCGACTCTCTATGGACTCTCTACACCATCGACACCGACCACCTCTTCAAGATCCTAGTTCTGGCCGATCAGCTCTTCGTGACGCGCCTCAAGGACCAATGCGAGCTGCTGCTTTCCTACAACTTGACCTTGAAGAACGTCGTCCAAATCCTCTCCTTGGCGCACGTCTACAACGCAGAAAAGCTGAAATTCTGCTGCATGAAGTTCATGGTACTGAACATTACCCCTTTGCTGGAATCTGGAGCGTTCGATGATTTGGAGGAAGAGCTGCTGAAGGAGCTGTCCGAGTTTTACTTCCAGGAGAAGCGAGAGGTTTGGTGCAGGGTGATCACCCCGTATTCGACCGCAGTGTCGGATGAGATCGTGATATCCATAGGGAGGAGCAACCCTGTATCATTGACTTCCGAGGTGGAGGTGCTCCCTTTGAAGCCCAGCCAGAAGAGGAAAACCAGATCCCATAGGGTTTCCGAAAAAAACCATTCGGTTTCTTTCGAGAATGAAATTCCTCTCGACAATGTTATTCAGTTTCCAGACGATGCGGAACCTTTACCGAAGACCAATTCGTCTTTCGATCTACCCAGTCGACTCAAGTCCATAAGCCTTGCCAGTCAGATAGTCAAGTCTGAACCGGTAGAAATGCGCTACACGAGATTGAGTTCTGATTGGAATCGCAATTCTTTGGACTTGAATTCTTCCTTTAGCGAGCCTTCCGAGTTTCCAGAGTTGAATAGTCCTCCGAGTCAATCTACCGGTAGTTTCCAGGCGAAGAGTCCGACGCAGAAAGGTGCGCCCAAGCATAAGATGGTCAAGATGTCGCAGAAGGAGCGGAAGAGGTTGTCATCGGGAAGTAACTACGATACGAGTAACGAAGTTACGTCGGTGGCAGGTGATGTGGTTTTTGAAACTTTCCTTGTATGATTGTTATCAGTTCTGCTTCATTTTGAGGTTTTTAACTCTTTCTTTCCTTGGGACAGATGACTGAAAAAGACAATTTTCGACTTCAACGATTTCATGAATAATGCCGTTTTCGGAAAAACATTGGAAACTTTTTCTAGTTCGTGGTGGTCGAAGGCACGCTGTTGGGGAGTTCAGTTTCAAGAACACAATCTATTCGCTCGAAATCGAAATCTGTTTCTTCATAATACATTTGGAGGTTGATGGATAATTAAAGAGAGATTATCTTATTAATATAGAACTTTTGGTGGAACATTAGATAACTGAAATATTTTTAATTATTTTTATAATAACTATTATTAAATCCATATGAAACAGTTTCTGTCAGACTTTGATGATCATCATAACGGCCCAGCCCTCTTAAATTAACGGAGTAGACTATTACATCGTCAAGAACAAAAGTCTATGAATACTCATATCTTTGAAACGATCTTGGCGTAGTTCGATTCGTTACGAAAGTCTTCGTCACTTCTGAATTGCTCCATCTTATGATCATTTCAATCAATGGTCAACAAAAATTGATAGTGACGAGAGTCCCAGATGATTGGTCATTTATATTTTAGTCACTTTCAACAATCATTGAGAACGTTCGAAAAATCGATAACTCTAACATTTAATTGAAATCATTCATACTTCGTGTTTCGCTAATGAATTTACCATCTCCAGGAAAAGAAACTTACAAGTACGAGAAATTTCAATTATGTGTTGATAATTTCACTTTTATAGTAAGGTTCTAGTCTCAGGTATTATTCAACTATTAATGGTTGTGAAAGCCTTGTTGAAATACTAGGATAAGGTACTTTTGCTCTGAATAATTGTTGAATTCGAAGATAATTTTGAACCTAACAAAAAATACTTTGACGATAGCTTCAGCAAATGAGGCAATTATAAAATAATATGTATCCGGTGTTTCCATTACGATAAGAGGGATCACTTCCTTTAACTGCATTTGCAAACAAAACGTCAGACAGATATATCCCATAATTTAGACAAAAAGTCATGAAGATCCTTTCAAATTCACAAACTGTTTCAGTTATTTCATGAGATGATATGAATCCTTTTTTGTGATTTTTTCGGTCATTCACAAATAAATTTCACCCAGTTTGCATCTTGCTGTCGTTTGTTTCAGCAACCCCTAAGAATCCTTGGAAAACAATTCCTGATTCACCTAGCTCAATGAACTCGACGGAAATGAAGCATATAGAAGATATAATATCAGATGAGAAGAAACAGAAGGAAAATCTGGTTAAGCTCACTAGCAAGCCTTTGGTGTGTACCCAGGTACTGTGAAGAGTCGAGAGCTCATGCAGTAGATGCTCGAATGACTTCTTGTTTTTTAGATGGAGGACAGAGCGATAGACGATCTTCACAGGTTTTACAACACGGAAAATCTCGAGGACGAAATAATTGTCATCGAGCGAGTCAATATGGGAGCAATTGCTAGGCCAGTATGGGTTCCAAGAACCAAGTAGCA
Source organism: Zygogramma bicolorata (assembly GCA_032362365.1). NCBI lineage: Eukaryota > Metazoa > Arthropoda > Insecta > Coleoptera > Chrysomelidae > Zygogramma > Zygogramma bicolorata. Next base: position 169,002 of record JAVJAQ010004468.1, on the reverse strand, counting down.
GTACTTGTGATGTGATAATAATTTTAGATTGTACATTGACATCAAATTGATTATGGTTTTGTTTTGTATTTTATTAAAATTTTATTTCGATTTTCGTCAGTTTTTTAACTTCTTGGGTGTTACGTTCCAAACAAACATTAGAAGCTGACGAGACAAAGTATTTCTTCGCACGAAATGAAAATCCAAATTTTGGGAAGCACCTTTCCCGATCGATCTCACCTGGTTTTCTGATGGGAGATTATTACTGATCGTAATTCCTAGCATCGAGATACTGGAATTTGTAGGAACGGTTACTTCAGACATATAAATTTCAGATAAAGATAGATCGGCTTTCTTTGAGGAGCGATATACCTGGGTTTTTCCAGCATTACATTCCACCTAGATGCTGTTACCACATATTCTATTATTTTCGCCAAGTTCAGGCGCTAATGCCTGCCTGAATTTTTGTTTCTCATGCTGACATGGGAACTCTGGAGGAGAAACTAGTATGAAAAGTACTGTCGTCTGCAAAACTAAGCACTGAACAGGATGTTTTTCCCAAGAATATCGTTAATATGAAACAGGAAAAAAATGGGCGCCAGAACTGTTGAATCCCGTGGAACACCTGCATTTTTAGACGATACTCCATCAACTACCACATAGGGAGACCTTTCAGACAAGAAACAATATAGCAAACGATTGAGGATGTAAACCATAAGAGGGTAGTTTAGAAAGTAGACCCCGATGCCAACCTCGATCAAACGCTTTCGATATGTCGAGTGCAACAGCAACCGTTTTTCCGAATTTTTCGATTGAATGCTGCCAAATATGTGAAACAAGCTAATAAGTCACCTGTTGATCTTTGTTATCGAAAGCCGTATTGTCGATCATTAATTATTCCTGCTTTCTCCGGATATCTTAAAAGCTACATATTGATTGCTTTTTTCATAACTTGGAAATGAAAGAAACCAATGCCATTCGTCTATAATAACAAGGAAAAGTTTACTTTCTTTTTATAGGAACTTGCTGTACTCGGGATGCTTTTTTTCCAAGACTTAAGCGGTACTGGATCAATAGATCATTATTTATCAATATTTTTCCGTAGTTTTTTGGGTTTTTCTCCTATCAGAACCTGAAAAAATCAATATTGTAATCTATACAAGTGTAAAAAGGCAGGTTATAGGGACCATTGTCAACAAATCTTCAAAGGTCTGTCTATCATGCCTCTTCCTTCCTTATTTATTTATAATACTCTTCTTGAGATCCACAGAAATAGAAATTCTTTTAGCACTAACTCCGATTTTCACGATTATCAAACTCGCGAATTACGTTGTCACCGACCCCGTATTCTGCTGACAGTATGCTAGAATTCCTAGGAAGAAGCCGCTTATCAGCAAGTCGCCGAGAGTGCATCGCCTCTATGGGAACTTCATGCATTCAGTCTGACATTATTCTTAAAACGATCAACACCATTGTCTTTGATATTTTTCTGTTCAAATAAAATAATTTTTTAAAAAGGCTTTTCGAGTTTTCGAAAACAAAAGTGGCGCAGTCGGTAGGATTTCGAAAGTGAAAAAGTTCATCGGGAAATCGTTCACTTCAGTTTTTACTGTTTATTCGAAATCGCGAACGGTACGCATCCATCGAGGAATCGTCGTTCATAGACATTTAAGTGGAAACAGAGAAGCAGAGAAATACCAGCCCGTTGCAGAGATCCAGATGGCAAAAAGCATTGTGGTTTTATTGTGAGTATATTTCATTCATATTGTCAGACTCCTCTGAAACCTCAGAGTTCCTTTTAAGTATCCTTCATTCCATTTATCACATTATTATCAATTTCTTTTTCTCTTCAATATTGAGAAATTCCTATTTCGATATACCGCATATCGGAAATATTGACCATCCATACAGATAATCAATAATAAATAATTTCGAAGATCAGAGATCTATCTATTTCAATATATAATATAAGTATATAGTTTTTCAATACACCGCATATTGAAAATATTGATCATTCATATAGATAATAATAAATAATTTTCGATAATCAGACAGTTATTTCTCAAAATAGATCCGGTTATAGATTTGTTAGCGGGAAGACTTGCGGCTCTCAGAATGCCTGATACCGCGAATGTCCCGGTAATCAATTCCGATCTTTTGAGAACAATTCCCGAATATGATGGGAATCCAACAGGTTTAGTAAGATTCATAAAAACCGTGCAAGAACTCGCGAATATTTATTTTGATAATACAAATGCCTTAGCACCTCAAAATATTCTCATAGTGAATACAGTGCTATCAAAACTCACCGGTGCCGCGATTGAAGCAGTCAATATTTACAATGCCAAATCTTGGCATGAAATTAAAGAAACTTTGTTACTCAATTTTGGAGATCAGAGAGATTTGAATTCTTTGAATCAAAATTTAATGCACATGAGACAGGGAAATGAAACACCGCAGCAATTTTATTCAAATTGTATTCATGTATTAAACACTATTTGCAATTATATTGATTTACACACTGCTACAGAGATTGAGAAAAAATGTGAAAGAAATCTTTTCACCAACCAAACTTTACGTGTATTTTTAGTGGGTTTGAAAGAACCATTCGGTACAAGAGTAAGAGCTCGTAACCCCCAAACGTTACCACAAGCCCTCACTATTGTCAATGATGAAATGAATATAATGAATTTGCAAAGAAATTTTTTCCCTAAGCCTCACCTTACCCACACTCGCCCCAATTATAGTTCTCAATATCGTCAAATAAGCCATAATTATTCCCAACCTCAAATGAGCTTCAGTTCACAGAGACCATCTTTTTCTGCACCAAATTTCCCTCAGTCGAGTGGACAATCACAGCGTCCAACATTTCCAAGTCAACCAATTGCTATAAAACCAATCAATCGCCCTCCACAAAGGTTTCTGACAAATGCTCAAGTATTTGGGCCCCCCCAAAATGTCTGGAAAAATCCTCCAAACAGAACAAACAATACTCGACCTACCCCAATGAGTGGCATATCACACGGTACGACACTCCGACAACAAAATCGCCCGAACGCCTTTCAAAATAATGGCCAAAATAAAAACTTCATTTCCGAAGAACTTTTCCATACAGAACAAAGTTCCGTTCCCTATAACGATTACTCCGAACCGATTCCTGATGAATTCGGGAACGATAATGCATGTTACCAACCAGAGTATACTTATGACGAAGAAAATTGGGAAACGGAAAATTTTCCGAGTGCCCAGGACCAGGACGATCAAACTTAGTCATCGAATCAAATAATTTACTAGAAAGACAACTCCCATTTATCGAAATAAAACAACCTCCTTTAAAATTACTAATCGATACTGGTTCAACACGATCATTTTTGGATCCAATAATTGCCAATCAATACTTTAAAAATTTCATTCAAAATGAACCTTTCTCAGTTTCAACTTGTTTCAACACCTCGAATCATAGTTCATCAATTACGATTCCATCATTCAATGAGTTCAAAAGTGATAAAGAAATAAAATTTTTCTTGTACAAGTTCCATAACATATTTGATGGATTATTGGGAATCGATAATTTGAAATTGTTGAAAAGTCGATTGGACTTGATCAATAGCAAACTTTTAACACCAGAATCAATTTTAACTATTGAATATTTCACCTCAAATCCAACATTATTATTCGAGGAATTGATTCCAAAAAATTCTAAAATTATTACAAAAATTCCTATTGATTGCTCGAACGGACACATCATTATACCAAAACAAGAGATTTTGTCGTGCATAATCCCCGAAACTTTAACAGTTGCATCCAATGGAAAAGCCACTGTTGAAATATTCAACCCAACCGGAAATGACACAAAATTAACCATGTTATACCCAATCAAGACTGTACCCCTCAAATATGACGAAACTTATAAATGTAATGACCTTCCTGAAATCAGTGAACATGACTGGAAAAATAATTTTGAAATAAATTTTTCTGAAAATCTACAGAACGTCTCAAAAAATGATATTCAAAAAATAATACGTACAGATCACTTAAATTCTGAAGAAAAAAAACAACTTTTGACACTTTGTAGACAATTTTCTGATATTTTCTACAGAGAAGACGAACCACTGACATCTACAACCGAAATAAAACACGAGATTAGGACTAAAGACGAAATTCCCGTTTATACGAAATCATATCGGTACCCTTTTGTTCACAAACAGGAAGTGCAGGCACAAATTCAAAAAATGCTCAAACAAAATATTATAAGACCAAGCAAATCTCCCTGGTCATCTCCTATTTGGATAGTCCCCAAAAAGTCAGATGCATCAGGAAAGAAAAAATGGAGAATTGTTATCGATTATCGAAAGTTAAACGAAAAGACAATCGATGACAAATATCCAATACCCAATATAACGGATGTTTTGGACAAACTTGGCAAGTCTATGTATTTTACGACATTGGACTTAGCGTCAGGTTTTCACCAGATCCAAATGAATCCTTCTGACATTGAAAAAACAGCTTTCAATGTTGAGGGAGGCCATTATGAGCATGTGCGAATGCCTTTTGGTCTGAAAAACAGCCCTGCGACGTTTCAGCGCTGTATGGATAACATCCTCAGACCCTATATTAATAAAATCTGCCTAGTGTACCTAGATGACATAATTGTATTTTCTACATCATTACAGGAGCACATTGACAGTCTTACTAAGATTTTCAAATGCTTACGAGACGCAAATTTCAAAGTCCAAATGGATAAGTCGGAATTTCTAAAAAAAGAAACGGCCTATCTTGGACATGTCATAACCACTAACGGTATAAAGCCCAACCCAAGTAAAATTTCTGCTGTTCAGAAATTTCCTATCCCGACTACGACAAAACAAATCAAAGCATTTTTAGGACTCCTTGGCTATTACCGAAGATTCATAAAGGACTTCGCAAAATTGACAAAACCCCTTACAGCATGTTTGAAAAAAGGTGCAAAAATAATTCATAATTCCGAATTCATACAATGTTTCGAACACTGCAAAACATTATTGACTAATGAACCTATACTTATCTACCCGAATTTTGACCAGCCATTTATACTTACTACTGATGCCAGTAATTTTGCGCTAGGCGCTGTCCTTTCACAAGGACCTATCGGTTCTGATAAACCTGTGGCGTACGCCTCACGGACGCTCAACCAATCAGAGCAAAATTACTCTACCATCGAAAAAGAGCTTTTAGGGATCGTATGGGCCACTAAGTACTTCAGACCTTACTTGTATGGCCGAAGGTTCCAAATTTTCACAGATCACAGGCCCCTCCAATGGCTCATGTCACTAAAAGAACCAAATTCACGTTTGGTAAGATGGCGCCTCAAACTCGAGGAATTCGATTATGAAATTATTTATAAAAAAGGGAAAAATAATACCAATGCAGACGCGCTGTCGCGTATCGAAATCCACATCAATGAATTGCAGGATTTCATGGATAATTTCAATGAAAATCATCGTGAAATCTTAGACATTTCAAACAATATTCCCCCAAGAATAAATCGTTCAACGGACGAGGAATCAATCATTCCTCAATTGGGAGAAGCTCCCAATCTCAATGACGTTGATAGCGATGCGAATTTACCTACATCAGATTTCATAACACCTTCTTTACAAGACCTTACCACTGACCTGGAATTTCCTCTTGTCAACACCGACAATACCAATAACAACATCGATATCCCAATTGATACCAGTAACACTGGAAGTAGAAACGAAACTATTGCCAGTGGTAATAACGAAAATCGAGACATTCCTAATACCGATGCCTCTATTGAAATCGTTAATAATGACAACGCCAACGCACAAGGGTCGAACTGTGAAACTGTTCACTCTAATGAAGAAGACCCAGTTTTGACAATCCCAATTTCAGAACAACCTCTGAATAATTTTGAACATCAAGTCAATATTGATCTCGTATTCTATTCACCAGCCACCCCAAAAATCAAAGAAATTTTTCCTAACAAAAAAAGAATCTTTGCTCAACTATCCCTTCAAAATTTTGAACAAGATGTGATCAGATTACTCAAAGATTATCTTGACCCAAAATACCTTTACGCTTTATATTTGCCCGACGAAAACATGATACCTCAATTTTGTGAAATAATTAAAAATACCTTCAGAACCCCCTCATATAGATTTGTTAGATGTACTAAGATCCTTAAAGACGTTCTCAGGACAGACGACCAACAGCATACAATTCAAAAATATCACGAAGGCAAAACTAATCACAGAGGTATAGTCGAAACAGAAAAACGAATCAGAGAAACATACTACTGGCCAAAACTAGGTATTGACACACGAACTTATATCAACAATTGCCCTATATGTCAACCAAATAAATATGACCGTAATCCTCCAAAACAAATATTTCAAGTTACCCCAACACCCAGTAGGCCTTTCGAAACCGTTTTTATAGACACTTTCCAAGCAAAAAACCAAAAGTTTTTGACTATTGTTGACGCGTTCTCAAAATACGCACAAGCATACCCTCTCCTTAATCTCAGTGCTGTCGAGGTTGCGAATAATTTACTGACCTACATCAACCATCATGGTGTTCCCAAGTCTCTTCATTCGGACAATGGCACAGAACTCAAAAACGAACTGATTCAAGAGTTCGCTGACACTCATAAAATAAAATTACATTATGTCACCCCTGATCATCCAGAATCCAAAGGAATAGTCGAACGATTTCATTCTACAATTATCGAACATCTGAGAATTCTACAAGAGACTCACAAAGAACTCGACATTGTTAAACAAATGCCATATGCTATCATGGGATATAATCATTCGATTCATTCAGCCACGGGAATGAAGCCCATTGACATCATCACAGGTCACCTATCCACCTCAGATCCTTTCAATGTGAATTTAGAAAATCTTGTTCAGAGCGCCTACATGACAGCTCATAAAACAAAAACAGCTGAACTGTACCGACATTTAAACGAAAAACTCTCTAAATCCAAACAGAAAATAATTGAAAAACGTAACACCGAACGCGAACCTCCACTCAACTATAAAGAAAAAACGCCAGCATACAAACGTACAGACACACGCAATAAACTTTCTCCAAAGTTCAAGCGAGTCACCGTTTTGAAAAATAGAACAACTAAACTAAAATTACCAAAAAATACCATGCACAAATCAAGTTTCAAAAGACCATTGTTTCAGGTACGTCCTGTCACTGACGATGAGCCAGGATGTTCAAATACAGTCCCTGAATAAAAATCCAGGTATCCTACCCTTCAAAATAGGAACCACTCGTGTAAAAGGAAACCACCATACCTTTATTCACTATTTTGACCTCACCCCTATATCTGATGAACTCTCTCTTATTCAATCACAATATTCGAAATTACTCGAAGCAGTAAATAGCGGACTGTCTCATCCATACTTTGCAGAACTGAAGACAATCAATCAAACAATATTTTTCCAACTTCAATTATCATTCACTAAATTAGATTCACTCGTACCAGCTAGAAGACCAAAAAGAGGATTAATAAACGGCCTCGGTAGTATAATCAAAAGTATCAGCGGTAATTTAGATGCGGAAGACGCAGAAAAATACGATCAGGCAATCGCAGAATTAGAAAAGAGTCAAGAAAATATTGTAACCAAAATTAATGATCAAATTTCACTCTCTAAACACATGATTCAAGCTTTTGAAGAAACAACCAAAACAGTTAAACACAATCAGCAAGTAATGGCAAATAGAATCAATAAAATTGCTTCGGATTTATCAACTTTTATATATGATTTCAATGATTTTCTTGAAACGAAGGAAGCTTTCGAACAACTCAACTCTATTCTTCAATTATTGATCCAAATATTAACTGATCTGGAAAACGCAATTGCATTCGCCAAACTACACACAGCGCACCCGAGTGTTTTGAAAATAAAAGATCTCGAAAACATGATCATATTCGTATCACAACATTATACTTTCGAGAATCTTTTGTTTGGGATAGATTCAACTAATACATTTCGATACTATGAAATCATCGAAATAGGAACATATCAAAAAAATAATAAGATAGTTTTTGTGATAAAACTCCCACTAGTACTCCCGAATATTTTTACCCAATATCACCTATATTCAGTTCCTACCCCAAATCAAACCACCATTATACCACCCTCACCATATCTGACTACGGATGGGGTATATTTTCAATATTCGACAATGCCCTGCCTGGACCTTCATGATGTCCACTACTGCCCTTGGAACAATCTACTACCAGGAGTCTCCACGAGTGACTGCACCTTCCAAATTCTTGGCATCGACAGTGACCTGTCCAATTGCCACCCCGTGCCAATAAGCCAGGAATCCAACATCATTGAACAAGTGGACGATGCCCACTATATAGCAATTTTTACGAACGCCACCCGCATCCAGACAATGTGCAGCTCCACGGATATCACCACCCTCACAGGAGCCCATCTGATTACCCTTCCATTGGGGTGCCAATTCAGAACTCCTACAGAAGAATACGTCAACGATGTGACAGAAATAGGAGAGCAACCCTTGCTCTTGCCTGATATTCTGCTACCACAACACGCAACCACCCAAGAGATGCCTGCCCTGAAACTCCAAGACACCCCACTAGACAAGCTGAACGAAATACATAGAGAGGCCGACCGCCTATCACTCCTGACAAGAGATCATCATCCATCCCCAGTGTACCCATGGACACTTCCGATATATGCCACAATGATAATCATTCTTGGTATCGTTATCATTAAGAAGTACAAGCACCTGATAGTTCGACGCCAGCCTCCTGCTACCCTTCAAGAGAACAACACCGAGCAACCCTTACCAAAGGAACGGAAAACATTCTTCACTCCATGAAACCATGTTTTCCATCTTAGGGGGGAGGAATTACGTTGTCACCGACCCCGTATTCTGCTGACAGTATGCTAGAATTCCTAGGAAGAAGCCGCTTATCAGCAAGTCGCCGAGAGTGCATCGCCTCTATGGGAACTTCATGCATTCAGTCTGACATTATTCTTAAAACGATCAACACCATTGTCTTTGATATTTTTCTGTTCAAATAAAATAATTTTTTAAAAAGGCTTTTCGAGTTTTCGAAAACAAAAGTCGCGGTGCGAACGACCTGAGGCCTTGCCGATATAGACTGAATAAATCTCAGATGAATTCACTCAATGTTGGACTCTATAATGTCTTGCCAATAGAGTTCCAGATGCTCAATTTCAATAGTTTCAAATTGAAACTGAAACGACACATACTGTTCCACTGTTTTTACTCTATCGACGAATATTTGAGATCTCCCCCAGTTGTCAATAATGTGTGTTGACTACTATTATCGACAAATCATTATTATGTCAATTTTGAATATACGTATCTTTGTGATGTTTTATCTGTATATTGTAATGTAATTTGTATGTTGTAATTTTAATTACTTTTGTACCCGATTGACTTGCCAAAAACATAAGTGTAACTTGGTCAAATAAATTCTATTCTATTCTATTACCCGAAATGTTTATGCGTTAATTGAAAACAGTTTCTTCTTGATGAAACACGTCCACAAGTGTCAAGAAGGGTATAATGCCTTTATGATAGAATAGGAGTTGTATGTAATTTACAAGAAAAAATCAATGAAGAGATAGATAAACTTCATAAAATCAGTATTGGAAGAAAATGGGTATCCAGAAAAATTCATAGAAAAAACTTTTACAGAAATTGAAAATCCAAAAACAGCCCACAATGAAGACATACAACCTACAAAAAAATACAACCCGTATCAAACATTATACTTCTGTTCCACGTTTGACTGAGAAGATAAAAACGGATCGACAACAGATATAATGTTAGAACAACCTTCAAAACACAAATACTTTACGGTCAATACTGACACTAACCAAACCAAATAACACAACGGAAAACAAAAAATGTATTTATCAAATTCCTTGTACGTGCGGTCAAAAATATATCGGTGAAACGTCTCGACCATTGGAAGTGCGAAGGAGTGAACACAAGATGAACATCAGGAACAGACAGATAGGTGGTTCCAAATTATCAGAGCAAATTCTTACTGCCGATGGAGATCACACAGTAGAATGGAATGACACTAAAATTATCACAAAAGCAGATGAGAGCCATGACAGGAACCGAAAATTGAAGGAATCTGCTTTCATCATGCTCTCTGGTGAAGAATGCATATCTATGAGTTCGCTTGATATGGATCGCGGATGGCTGCCCTTCCCAAAGGACAAAATGTTATGTCAGATATGAAATATTTGACAAATGTCAATTACGAAATTTATTCAGATTGTGGTAGGTTAGAAATCCTGAATACTACGGAACAAATATTCATTCTTCACAAAATAATGACGTTCAAGTAGTACGTCCTATTAGTTAGCAACTTTTCGTATGACGTAAATTTGTCTATGATAAAATGATACAAGAACTAATATATATATTTCCATTGGATTATTGAATTCATCAGAGTTCATCAGAACAACATAAATCTGGTTCTCCCTATTGCTGTTATTCAACACCTACAAATCAGATATATTTTATGTGATAAATGCATGTCCATATTCATTGATGATGTCCGTCGGCAACTGTATAATTCATGAATGGAAATTAAAGATGAAAGGTGAATGATCATAACTGATATTGATAGTGGTCCATGAGGGTAGCGCCCCTATGACATCATTCAGCCACAAAAATATACCTTGACCTTTATAAAATCTGTGAGACCCGATTCTTCACTTAGTGTTGATTAAAACTGTCTGGACACTTATTTAATGATAACAGGTCTGAGAATTGAATAGAGGAAGTTCCATTGGAGGTTTGGTTGTGGATTGAAGTTACTGCTTGTCCTATTGTCATTATAAAGAGGCGCAAATTATTTCGATGTTATACTGCTTTTGTTCGGGTTTGAAGGCCGTCGTTGTTTGGAATATCGACGTCTTTCAAACCGGAACAAAAACAGTTATAATGAAAACCTCGGCCTCGAAAGCCTTAACCAATTTGTCAATTTACAAATTACTTTCATAATAATAGTCAGGAACTCGGGAATTTTTGTGAAAAGTGTTTGTGTTTGAGGTTTTTTTCTCCGAATGAAACAAAAGTAAATTACTTCTGAAAGAAAAATTTAAAACAAATGGAATTCATATCATTCAAAGAATGTTGAATCATTCAGAAAAAAAGGAGAAAGAATGTTTAAATGTGGTTGAAAATCAAGGGCGCACCCAGATTTTTTTTCCAAGTTTCGAAGTTCGAAAGTACATCCCATTTTATATATATAAGTATATATATAAATATAAAAATTTGAAACTGATTTTTATTCAAACTAAAAAATATTTTCATCCACACCCGTACTCTAATAATACACTTACACAACCCGTTTTATAATGGAATCCATTACGATACAGATTTTCAACCAATGGAAACCTATTATTTTTCAATCAAGCATGATGTGCAAAGCTTTGCATTTTGACGTTTGTTAAGTCGAAATCAGTAGGTATTGAATTTTTGAAGAATTTAGTCAATTTACGATAATCGAATGAAAATGTCTTATGGCAGTGATACTGAAGAATTACCAGCGACTCCTCCACAGATGTCTTGGACAAGAAAAAAATCCAATCGAAAGGATTATATTTTTCATTTGAAAAATGTTACACATATGTGTTTATTTTCGACCAAACCAAATGAGCTCTCATGGCCGAGTGGTCAGTGGCGCCGACAGTGTTTAGAAACGTCCGGGTTCAATTCCTGACCTCGCCGGAGATTTTTTTCATTTCTCATTGTTGTTTTTTCCGTGGTTACACCATTGATTATAATTTTGTAGAAATTTTCAAAGAAATACGATTGATCACCTACTATTATTGTGTTCAATATAAAAACCTAAATATAACATTTTTAGTTCTTCATTATTCATTGGGTGTAGATGAAATAGCGTATGCAACTCTCATGTAATGGTTATTAATACACTGGCATAAACCATACGAAACTCACCTTCGGCTCGTTTCGTATCCCGGTTTATGCTCATGTTCTAATAACCATCATCACATGATCGTTGCATAATATACTATTATGAAACACAATTTATTATAACTCAATGTCTAATTTTCAGAGTGCAGTGTAACGGATAAAATTAAAAAAACGAACCATGCCGCATGGGCGAATATTATTTATAGCAATTAGCAATGTTAATATTACATGTGTTGTGCTCTTTTGGTATTTGATAGTAATAGTTAACTGTTCAATTTCGGGTCTCTTTCGGGGGGGCTTATAACCCCTGAAACCCCCTCCTTGGGTGCGCCCTTGTTGAAAATGTTCCTTGCTTTGTGGTATTGGTTCGGACTTCCATTATTATATATATATATATGTATATATATATATATATATATGAAATCCAAATGGAATAAGACAATCGAATCCTAATAAAAAAAGGGTTCAGATGGATTTTTGGTCAAAAAGTAAAATAAATGGTTTAATTGACCGAAGAAAATAATACTAAAAAATTGAGACATTGAATATGAAGTATCAAAGTTTCAAATGAGGAAATGTTAAGTAATATGGACAAATGTTGAATCCAAGTTTCGAATTGTGTGTACTCACGACGTTTCAGTCGCTGTTATCCACAAATCTCGTTCAGGTGATGTTATCCAAAAAATCCAATAAAACCACCCTTTTTTTGAATTTGATTGCCTTATTTGATTCGATAAGTTTTCTATTTTGCCCTATACGGTAGGGATGTTATCATAATTACCTGAATACGAACACATTAATATCAATAGTTTTAGAAATATTCGTTTTTCTCTGCCATATAGCAATCCCAGCAACCCGATAAGTTTTGATAGGTTATTTTCTGTTCATGAAAGTAGACAAAAATGTCAGTACGACAACGAACATCATTGTTCTGTTCAAATATTCTCATTAAGTTTTTAATTTTACGAGTAGTTACCAGGTAAACTCCATCTCCAAAATGGTCGATTGAACAGAATTTAACAGGGGAACAGAATTTGAATATATGCTGGAAATCACCATTGATCCTCTGATAACCGAAATCGAAGTGAATCCTAATGAATTCGATATGGATATTATCATTCTAACAAGATGGAGCACAACCACATTACTCCAGACGAGTAAAAAACTATTTGGATAATACTTTCCATGGTCGTTGGATTGGCCATCGAGGTCTTACGGAATGGCCAGCTCGCTTGCCAGATTTTATACATTTAGACTTTTTCTATGCTTCTATTTGAAGCAAAAGGAGCACGAAACTGAACCTGTTCCGACATTGAATATACGACAGAACACAAAATAATTGTAGAAATATCGACGTTGCTGTGTACGAAAATGTTCGACGTGAAATATCGTTTAGGCTATTCTTATGTCAAGACGTTTGAGGCAACCATTTCGAGCATTTTCTGAACTAACTCAGCTTATTCCTCAAAGTATGAAGTTAAAGGTAGATGTATTCAGGCAATTATTGAATGTTCCGCCATTTTGCAGAAGGAGAAGAAATTGACTCAATATTCTAAGATTGTCAAGTATTCGTCAGGAAACTTTTCCTAGAGATCAATTACCCTAACACCAAACTGATATTTTTGCACTCGACGCGCGTTTCGCTAACAAGGTTGGCATCTTCAGGAGAAGAAAATTGATAGTATCGAGAATAAGTTCTTCCTAATATTATTCATTAACGTTCTGAATTCATGGTATGAAAATAAAAAAATGAGTTGAAGGTTTGAGCTAGCGCTAAATTGAGAAATCAAGCAACATATGTGTCGAAAATTATCGAAAATGATGAGACAAACTTATGAAGTACAAGTCAATGCACGGTGTTTGTACATCTCGAGCTCATCCTTGATTTTTCACACGAATATTTTCCTCATATATAAAATTTCCCATGAGAGCAATGCAATTATCGAAAACTTACAGCGGTAATTGCATTGTATCGAGTCACCATAACAACACATTTGAAACCGTATCGCTAGACGTCAGTAAACAACACAATTAAATGTCAGGTAGACAAATAGAAAAACATTTCGCGTTTTGCTGAGTACTCCATACGATCTATAGAGCTAAGTATAAATGAACAAAAAATAACATTTCCTTGAGAATTTCTCTATTCGTGAAATATTCCAATGAATTACATTCGTGCATAAAAATGACCAGATAATTTTGCATTCAGGCGTGATATCTTATACAAATTGCATTCGGTTATTTTCATATTTTGTTAAAGAGCCCTCGTCCTTCGGACTCGGGCACTTTCGCCAAAATATGGAAATAAAATTGCAATTTTCAGATATCACGCATTCTTGCAAAATTATCGGTAATTTTTATGCACTCGTGCAATTATAGCCGAGAAGAAAGCCCCTTAATTTTCGATGAACACCGCGTGAATCAAGCGACGGGAGATACGATTTAACATTGAATTTTTGAAGTTAGTAAGCCTCAGGAAAAACCACCTTCGGTAAAGAGTTCCAAATTTCAGTTAATCTATCGAAATAAGATCCCTGAGCAAGAGAGGTTTGACAGGTCTCCAAGCTCACAATAAAGGGGTGGGAATTCCGCACTCGTCGGGTCATCCGTGTTGAGACTGCCAATAAGGGTGAGTAGTAGCGATTGACGACAATTAAGAAGACCCACAAAAAGCTCGTTTTTCTCATCGTCCAGGTAAAGAAAAATGGCGCCCAACTCTCACCGACGCTCATTCCTTGCGCCCTGTATACGAGCGCACCCAGGATTTCCCAATATAAACCGGAGAGTACTCGAACAGCTGATCTGGCTCTCGGCCTGGCGACGCTGCCGACGCTAGTGTGAGCGCCGCGACGGTCCCGACAGGATATCGGACGTCGTGATTCGCATTTGTTCTCGCATTCGTCCACGGCACGTGGACAGGGCAGGGGGTGTGTTTCGGACGCCGAAAAACTGTTCTACAACGCTGTGATCAGTGTCAGCAAAGAGTCCTCTTCGCAGGAGCTTGCCGGAAAACGGTAACGTTTCGAATATATTTATGACCATCTTCAGTTCCGTGCTGAAGATTCGCCTTTGCAATCTGTTGATTTTCATAAGGTCAAATTTTCTGAAGTGTGACACATACATATGCACTTACTTTCTTTGTTGAAATTATATCACTTCATATAAAAAAAGCCGTGACATCGATCATTTATGGTGAAACATCCATACTTGATGATGAATTCTTTTTAGGTTTCCGGGTTTCCTTACCTACCACAATCTGAATAACTCTAGATTTAGTATGGGAATCCATACAAAATTGTTAAAAATAGAAATTATCGAAACCGAAAATTGAGGAAAATAATAATACCCTTCTTCACTTGTATATGCTAAGGTAACAGTTATTGATGATCAACATATTACATCGAATATTTGTGATGCTTACACTAAATTGCAGCCGACAAAGTCATGTGTGTTTAAAATAATTTTTCAGATTTTCCCCCATTTTTGAAGGTACATGAATAATGTGCAAAAATAGATATTTCCCCGATTATTTCCGCAATTAAATTTTATTTTTGTCAAAAGTTAGTGCATGATAACCATGTATTATAGATGCAATGAATGGCTTCAAGTGAAACTGCATATAGGGTAGGTTGAAGAAATCTCAAATTCGTTTTAGAATAAAGTAGCTCAATTTAAAAAAATACAATAATATGACATTCAAAGAAGTGATTTACGAGTGAAAGAACAAGAACATTACCCAAATCCTCTGTCTCCTATTATACCTACTATTCACTTTTCGGAAAATGAATCAATGTTTCCAAAGTCAAAGCGTCATTTGAAAATCAATCAACCGCTAACCAAGGTGCTCACTCATAGTGGATGAAAATTGATTCCACATCAGAAGAACATTGTGATAATATCGTGAATGGTATATTGGCCACAAAAAAATGTGAACATTCATCATAATTTCAGTAAATAATAGAAAATAACCCAATTGAAAATCCCTTCATTGTGCTATTTTCACACAACCGCTGCACGCGTTTCACTATACAATAGCTTCTTCAGCCGTGTAATGTCACTACTGAAAAATACACAGGAAAGTATTTTTCAATTACTTACATTATAATTGATTCACATCTATTATTTATATATTAATGATCTTATTTATATGAATACAGCTGGAAACATTCATAGCTATGCTGATGATACTGTTTAACATACCATGCGGAAAATTGGAACCATATAAAAAAAATAGGTGGAAACGATTCAAAACGTTTGAAAAGTTAGTTTGATTCCAATTTACTTACAATAAATTTCGAAAAAAATTGCCTTTAATAGTAATAAAAATTCAAATGAAAACTTGGGATCAATCGAAATTGACAGACAACATTATTTCAAGGGTGAATAGTATCAAATATTTAGGTATAATTATTGACCAACATCTCACGTGGAATATACTAATAATAATAATCTTTCTAACAAAAAAACTGAGAAGTTTGCTTCCTGAATTCAAGTTCTTCATCCAGTCTCAGATCAATAATGGAATTCTTAGTTGGGGAGGTGTAAATGATACTTATTTGAAACCATTAGAAATTCTTTGAAAATATTTTCTAAAAAAATATTAGATATTCTTCTGACCTACTCTATAAAGAATGTAATAAGATGGATATCAGGCAAATATTTTGTTTCATTAATCTCTTCAAAAATAGAAATGAAATCAAATACAATGTGGATCACTACGAAACCAGAAATAAAGATGAAATAACTCTGAGAACAAAAGTACATAAAATAATTGGCCAAAAAAATTATGCATTCACTTGTTCATATCTATATGACATTGTACCAGGTAATCAAAAACACAAAATTATTTATATCATAAAAAAAAAATCTGAAGGAATGAATACTTATTTCTAATAAAAAACTATTTTATGATATACTGATAACAAACTAATTATACCTATGTTTCGATCCTAATAATTTTTTCGCATTTCTCACATGAGTAATACGAATATCCCACAACAAGTTTTACTTCATGGGATTATGCATTAGTTTATTAATGAGTTTGATTTTTGATATTGTATACCTGTTTTTGAATTGTTTAATAAACATTATCATTATTATTGTTATATCAGTTAAATATAAGAATATATCATTATGGTCGTATTGCTTCAATATTGTGAATAATTATCTACCAAAGAAGTGACATTTCTCAAAATTATTTCAACGTTTGAATATAATCACCCAACATTTATCCGATTAAATCTTCACAGTTTAATAAGCGTAATGAACTGATTGAAAAAATATGAAAGACCACACACATAATTCACTTGTTTCACAACGGATTTATTTCTCTTCCATTTTTTGATATGGAGGGTGGTCTCGGTGGTGTAGTGGTTAGCATATCTGCCTATCAAGCGGAAGGCCGGGGTTCGAATCCTCGCCGGGCCACCGAGCTGGGTAATCGCACATTGAAAAATAAGGCCTCGTTGATCCATTGCTCGCACAAGTTTCGACTTCTGAGGGTTGACGTTCGTCAGCTGGTTAACGGAACGAAAAATTTTAGAACAACAATTTTAGAAGACGAAGACAAAAAAAATGTTCCTCAAACTTCATTTTCTGCACGAAAATTTCTGAGTGCATGTGTATATATTATATTTCAAATATTTGTTTGCTTATCTCCACTTGAGTGATCATGTTAGGCCACAATTCTGAGAATTGCATAAAATATTACTTAGGTAGCACCTAACCAAGCATTCATTCGGAAATATACATCAAATACTGAACAACATTTTCTGAATTGAAGATAACGCTACAAAGAATAGAAACAATATTCTCTCGGCAAATATTCCGGTGATGATATTGGGTCACAGATTATTTCTGTTCTCTTGAGTTATGGAAACATTCTTCGGCTGCAACTGTTATAAATACTCGAGCGGTCCAGATAAATCATGACAGATTCTGTGAATGCTTCATGATTCTCTTCCATCGTGAGACCGTACTTTTTCAAACTGTACCAGTGAAATTTTTCGATTTTTTTCCTCCAACTCGTTGTAAAGAATACCTACAAAACTTCTATTGAAGGAATAACATAATCGATTTATCAAACACTATCTGTCGATATGTATATATCATTCATAGTCGTTCAATTAATTCTCAAAAATGAAGAAAAAGCCTACCTGAACGGTTTACAGTTTCTCCCCTGCCTTTATGCTGCAACGGGCGCTGTATTACAAATAAGTAACTATTTCTTGCACACTTTGTATTGTGCACTCGACACTTATTGAATCAAGCAAATAACGTTCACAAGATATGTCTACGCAAATAGAGAATTTTTTGCAAAAAATCATTTTTCAGGATAACATTTCATTCTCAAACCCAAAAGAGCTTTTTTCACTAAGAGAAAAATATTGCTTGTTGAACTCTCACCCACACGAAATTGCTATTACTCGCACTCGACGCGCGTTTCGCTAACAAGGTTAGCATCTTCAGGAGAAGGAAAACTGATACTGAATCTGAAGACTGGGGCTAGCAATCCATGTATTTCACAATCTAAGGTACTGCAATAACTACCTCCAACGTTTTTCGGTCCGATATGCACTTCGTCTGTTACTACTACTTATTCTGTGATCAGTTTCTAACAATAAACTGATGAAGCGGCATGAAAGGGACCTGCCCTTTGTCACCAATCACGCTATTTTACATTTTTCTATTTCTAGACTCTCAAATGCATCGAGTAGCCTTGTTTCATGCACATTCTTGATCAGTTTCAGATTATCTGTGTGATCATTGTCCAGAGAATGTTGGGCGACACTGGACTTTTCTATCCTTTCAAAGGATAACCCTTTTAGCCCGCTTTTTAGTTTGATGTTCAGAAATCAATCAGAACAAATAGTAGTAACAAGCGAAGTCCATATCGGACCAAAAAACTTTGCAGGTACTTTTTGCACTACCTTATATTGTAAAGTATATATACAGCTAACCCTAGTCTTCCTATTCAGTATCAATTCTCATCTCCTGCCCAGACAAGGCTTTGCTTTCTGGGCTCACTCATAAGAATGTTAGAGAAGAAAATATACATTGCTTTACTTTAATGCCCCCCTTTTATTTTGTAAACGGGTCAACAAAAAAAAATTGAAATTTGTGATTATGAAATCGATGCATAAATAGTATATTTTCGCCATTTTTTAGTAGGTGAAGATATTGACTTCAAATTCTAGGGTTGTAAAGTATTCGCCAGTAGCTTCAAAATGATGTATCACAATACCCACCCTTTGCATTTAATTTTTATTTTCCAGATGGCGCCCAGTCGCCATCTTGAAGTTTTCATCTGTCAATTTCACTCCAGAATCTGATATTTATTCATCAATTTCATTATACCAAGTTTCAATTTTTATGATTCAACCTGTTCAAAAAATGAAAGGGAGGGGGGACATTGAAGAAAAGCACTATATACTAGTGTTCTTATAAGTAGTTCACATTACGAAAAGTCTAATCTGATCCAAATCAAGCAGTACAAATCAAAAACATTACAGCAAATGGAAAAACTCTCGAAGTGGAATATTACACAATATTATTTCAATTGAAAATATACATGGAAGCTTGAGACATCTTGGTTACGATCTCCGGTCAATTCAAACATTCGAAGCTACATAAATTTCCATCAAGCTGAAAATCGGTAAGGTTGTTAAAAATATGATTAAAAATA
Source organism: Zygogramma bicolorata (assembly GCA_032362365.1). Lineage (NCBI taxonomy): Eukaryota > Metazoa > Arthropoda > Insecta > Coleoptera > Chrysomelidae > Zygogramma > Zygogramma bicolorata. The sequence goes on along the minus strand of JAVJAQ010004468.1, from coordinate 149,357 downwards.
AAATTTGAAACTTCCCCATCTTTCCCCTGTATGGAAAAATAATTATTCAAGGTCGAAGGTTACAGAAAAAGGGTAGACTTCTATTCAGCCCGAAAAGTTGCTGCGTCTATTATATATCCTTCTGGATAGAACAAGTCCAATTAGTAATAGTCCAGTCTATAACCATTTTCCCGTGTATTTATCCCATACAGCACCGATTCGCATGAAAATTTGTATTCAGGATCTACATACACTCTTTTTCAGAATCTACCCTGTGCCGAGGGTTGCTTTCTCCCTGGGGGTGGATGACACCCCTTCTTGGGGGTAAAATTTTTTTTATTGGTATCAACATTATTGGAAATCAATAGATTGACTAATTCTAAGCACTTTTTGTTCAATGGATTTTTTTCTGAAAAGCAATACTTTTCGACTTATTCGCGGGTGAAATTGTCGGTTTTCAGTCAAAAAAAACACATTTTCAGATCCTTTTTCGTGAATAACTGGAAAATATTGCATCTAATCGAAAAACCTGCAGAGAGCAAAATTATAGCTTTTGAAAAAACAAAGGCTATTGTTGATTTGTGATGTATGCAAACCCACTACAAACTGAATAATTGCTTGTTGAAAGTTGATTGGTATTTTCAAACGCCAAAATGGAAAGTTTCTACGTAAAATAACCAAAAACCAATGCATTTTTCGGGAAAAACTAATTGAATCTTTTCTGAAGTCCGTCAAAAATCCTTCATTCTTGTTATTTATGAAAGATTTTAGCATCAAAACTGACCGAGGTATGAAGGAAATAATGTTCAATCCTATTTTATCCTTGAAAAAAAATTGTGAATAACTCATCCTTGCTTTCCCCCCCCCCCCTTTGGAAAGAATCGTTGCCCAGTGGAACTTTATGTATATATACATATATAATATACATATAGTTCCACAAGGCCTAAAATATAGTAACTATGTGTATTATTCAATATACTAATGTACATACTCTAATTTCTACAAAAATTGTTTTTGGTTTTTTCCCATAACTCGCTTAGTCTTCAAGCAATTGAATACACCAAAAAAGTATTCTGTATCTTTTTTCAAGAGCTATAAGCTCATTCACATTATTTTTTGTTTCAGATTATATTTTTGAGAAGGTTCATGCAGAAAGGGCTCAAAAAAGGTTCTTTGCGCGAACCGTCACAATATTTAACTGGCCATATCTTACTCTATTTTCATCCTGCAGAAAAAAATGAAACACCGAAATTTTCAGAGAAGAATAGCCTTCAATTTTCTACCCTGGAAAATTTTGCATGTATCAATACTTTTCGAGTTATTTCGAAGTAATTGTGATTTTTCGCTGAATTACGTATATGATTTTTTCTCTTCAATCTCAATTTTTTCCAAAACTACGTACTTTCAATTGATGAAAAACTCAGAACTCATTGAAAGAACATGAATGAAGTGAATTATGGAGTAACAACGATTTTTTTCGAAGGGGGGAGAAGAGAGGATGAGTTATTCAAAATTTTTTTTTAACGAAAAAATAGGATTCAACATTATTTCCTCCATACCTCGATCAGTTTTGATGCTAGAAACTTTCATGGATAACAAAAATAAAGGATTTTTGAAGGACTTCAGAAAAAGTTCAATTGTACGTAGAAACTTTCCATTTTGGCGTTTGAAAATACCAATCAACTCTCAACAAGCAATTATTCAGTTTATAGTGGGTTTGCATACATCACAAATCGCCTTTTTTTTTCAAAAGCTATAATTTTTGCTCTCCGCATGTTTTTCGATCAGATGCATTATTTCCCGGTTATTCGCGAAAAATGATCTGAAAATGTGTTTTTTTGACTGAAAACTGACAAATTCACTCGCGAATTAGTCGAAAAGTATTGCTTTTCAGAAAAAACTCCATTGAACGAAAAGTGTTTAGAATCAGTCAATCTATTGATTTCCGCACTTATCTCCAATAAAAAAAAATGTCACTCCCAAGAAGGGGTGGCATCCACCCCCAGGGAGAAAGCAACCCTCGGCACGGGATAGATTTTGGAAAAGAGGGTAAGTAGAACCTATATCCAAATTTTCATACGAATCGGTGCTGTATGGGATGAATACACAGTTTACACTTTTTTCACCGTCATAGACTGGAGTATCAGCAGCTTCTCGTATTACTCAAATTAAGTAATTGGAGTTGTTCTGTCCAGAAGAAACAGTTTTTCAATCAACACAGCAATTCTTCGAAGTAGATTAAAAATCCGCCCTTCTACACTTGTATAGATTCCAATATTAATTCTCATTTTTTTTTTGGTTTCGGTAGATTGAAAATCCAGAAAACTAAGTAGAAAATGATGGTGGAATATAGAGCAAAACAGCAAATAAGTTCAAAGTGCGTGCTATAGTCGATAATTTGAGCCTAAAACATTCCTACAGTAAAACATTTTTCAACTCGAGAGTATATCAAGAATCAAGAACGGTTAACACATTTTACATGGTTATAGCGTTTCTGTATGATCCTATCATTTTTTCCTTGATTCAAATAAATAAACTAACAATACTTTTCGCTGTCCAAATTTCAGTAATTTTCAAAAATAAAAGTTACTTCCGGAGACAAAAAACTACTCCATCTTGACTGTCCTGGATAGAACAAAAAGGTAAATTGTATGTCTGCTTCAATTTGATATCATCACCTCATAACACAATTACTTCATTGTGTTACAGTTGTAGTACTATTTTCTTTGACAGAAAGTTACGAAACAATTAGAAAGAATAGCGAATGAATGCTGATATTCAATTTGCTCTAAAGTCATGGTTGAAATGAAATAATGATATGTTTTTGGAACAAGAACCAACAATGAAATTCAAATGATAATAAAAAAAAGCTATGTGTTATAATTTTTCTAAACGTTGCTGTTGAAAACCGAAGGCCTTGGGAATTTTTTTCGAGCAATGAAAAAATTAGGGTAGGTACCATTATGACATTGGGTTCTTCGTGATCAGTTTTTCAGAAGCTGTTACCCTCAAGAATATGTTGTGACTTCCCATTTTTGTTTTTTTGGTTCTTCCACCGTAGAGAATCCCAGAAAACTTACAGTGCCACCGGGCCCACATCATAATCGCTTACCATCCTCACACATCTCATAACATATACAGCAACATATCTCCGTGGGATGATACACAAATTTCGAATTGATCGCATATTTACACAGCGCATAGCTCTCTTCTATAAATCCGCGAACTGTTTACAGGCCGAAATCCGTAAAGATTTGAATAATATTTATGCGAAACATATACCGGCATCCGCTTCACAGCGGTTTTACCTTCGCATTTATGAGATTCCTCCGATGTTCTATTTGTTTGCACAGGAAAATTATTTATGGCTGATGGGCACTAAAAAAGATGCCGTAAGAATGGCTTTCAATATTTTGCGATGGGCTTGTTTTGCTCGGGTATCAACAGTAATTGAGAGTTATAGCACTTCTAAATCGTTAAATTGAATAAGTTTGTTGGCAGTGGGTTGCGGGAGTGAGGATATAAATCAAGGAAGTGGATTGGCGTCTATTCTTCTCTGAAAATTATTTTTGAACGTGAGCTTTGATTTATTCATAAGATAACAGTTCTATCAATATACGATAGGATTTGAGAATGTACTTTTTCCTACCATCCGTACATACATTCAATAACTGATACATTATTATTTTATCGTTGAAGATTCTACAAAGCCACCCAATGATTTCACTCGGTTCTGAGATATGGAATAATATTCTGGGGCAGTGCATCAAAATGTCATTTCGAAAAAGTGTTTATCCTGTAGAAATCTGCTGTAAGGAGTATAACTTCTGCCAGGTTTGATGAAACTTGCCGTCTAATATTCAAAAGTCTCAAAATTATGACACTGTATTCAGTCATGTTTATGAAAACCTACTACATATTCGACTAAATATAAATAATTATTCCTCTCGTACAGACATTCACCATCATGACACTAGAAATAAATCAGACCTTGTTATGCAAGCATGAAGACTGAAAAGGACAGACAATATTGGCCTTAAGCTATATAATACTCTGCCACTAGATTTTCGAAATTTGTCAATTTAAAGATTCAAGTACTTACTGAGGTATTTCTCAACTGAAAATCCTCTGTATGACAATAAAGAATTTTATGGAATCGTCCAAACGAATAGAGATGTTCCCATTTGACTTATATGTATGTGTATGTGTGTATATGTGCATGTATATGCATGTATTTTAATGTAACTCTTCGGAATTTAGCACATATGGTAATGTATTTGTACCCAATTATTCAAACCCTATGATTACCATCTAACTCTCAAATTCCAACATGTATGTATCCTAGTTCCAGATGTATCAATTTGTTTTAATATGTATGTATTCGTTCTTCATTTCAATTTATGACCACTAGTTTGTGGAATTTTAAGATGTATGTAGCCTGATTTCAATTATGCCATTCTGTTTTTGACATGTCTATAAGCCCTATGTTTCTCAAGACGAATGAAGATTGTATTGTATTTCATAAATTTTCCCATCCATACTTCCTTCCTCAGGAAACCAAAAAGAAAGAGTAGCTCTGTCCCAAAGAATCTTGAAAGTTTATACATTCCAAAACTCATTTATTCGACGATAATCATCACAGTATCGCGAAGATCCATATTTTTTGTTAATCAGTACCAGAATCTGAACTCGATTTTTTGGAATCTTTTGCTGGCCGGTTGAAGGCCTCCGCCTAGTTTCTGATCTTCACCTGACATGGATTTTCTCCTGCCCTAGATGTTTGAATTGATCATACTGTTTTCCGTTTTTTTCTCCCGTATTTTGCTTCGTACTTCGAAAAGAGTTGGTTCTGCCAGGAAATACTATCAGAAACATTCATAACATTATAGAATTGGGATCAGAACTATTTTTGAATTCTAGAAACCTATGTTTACTGCTGCTTTATAGTCAAATTTCCGGTTGCTCAGAAAACTGAACGATTGGTACTCATTCTATTATTTACTACTTGCATTTTGAAATTCAAGAGAACTACCAGTTATACAAATAGTGAATGACGTTTGTTCAAGGAATAATCATGTCAAATCCTATTCAACTTACCGCGAATATTTCCCTCATATATAAAATGTCCCATAAGAGCAATGCAATTATCGAAAACTTACAGCGGTAATTACATTGTATCAAGTCACCATAACAACACATTTGAAACCGTATCGCTAGACGTCAGTAAACAACACAAATATATGTCAGATAGACTTCAAAAATAGAAAAACATTTCGCGTTTTGGTGAGTGCTCCATACAATCTATAGAGGAAAGTATAAATGAACAAAAAATAACATTTCCTTGAGAATTTCTTTATTCGTGAAATATTCTATTGAATTACATTCGTGCATAAAAATGACCAGATAATTTTGCATTCAAGCGTGATATCTTATACAAATTGCATTCGGTTATTTTCATATTTTGTTTTCCAAAATATGAAAATAAACTCACAATTTTTAGGTATCACGCTTTCCTGCAAAATTATCGGTAATTTTTATGCACTCCTACAATTATAACCAAAAATAACGCATACACTTCATGATTCCGAATCGAAATAGTTTCGAAGGAAAATCTGAACGAGTCGATTTCAAAATTGATTTGTGATATTGACGAAAATACTGAACTGAAACATTTTGTGGGCCCCAACACCGGGCATCGAAATGCACACCTTGTCCGCACAACAGCAACACCCTGTACCCACGTGGTGAAGTGCAAATCGATGTTCAATGACGAACAACATATCGATTTCGATATAATTTGCAAAATATTATCTTGAAGCTAATATTTGCGCTCTATTAATAAGAGCTTTTCATCGAACGGGGTATTGATAACGTTTTTTCATTACTTCCATCTGGAATAATGCTATATATCGAATTGGATTTTTTTATTGAAATACCGTTCGACTGTATTGTCGAGAGGTTCAATTGTTCGGTGTTTTTTAATTCACGGTAGGTGAACAAGAGATTCAACAACTCGAAAAAAGTCGCAAAATGTCATTCGAACCTAATAACTGTAATCGAATTGTTCAAAAGATTAGTAATTTGATTATTCAGAAATGTTATACAACTTGCTGATAGATTGTGAACGAATATTTTCAGCAGGGATCAATTACCTTTTTTACCAAAATCAAAATCAATCTCACTCGACGCGGGTTTCCCAATCAAATATTCATCTAGCGTTGACATATTTTTCAGAGCGAATAATAAAAGTCGTTTCTAGGAACCAATAAGAAACTTCCTTATTCAAATAAAATTAGCCACTTATGCCTTATTTCGATAATTTTGATAAATCTGAGCGATTCATACATTAGGGAATTGTAATGATAAGTAGAAATTTCGAAAGTAGCATTACAAATTCAATTCCCAAGTTAAATCAATCTGACAAAATGGTTGAGGCTTTCGCGGCCGAGGTTATTACTATAACTACTGCTCTTCGGGCTTGAAGGCCGTCGTATTTTGGAATTTCTTCCTGACGTTTCGCTAGCGCGAGTGGCCAGCTTCTTCAGAGGCTTATTCATCTCCGATGACTGTCATCGGAGATGAATAAGCCTCTGAAGAAGCTGGCCACTCGCGCTAGCGAAACGTCAGGAAGAAATTCCAAAATACGACGGCCTTCAAGCCCGAAGAGCAGTAGTTATACTTAAATCAATCTGTAAGTCCTCAGATGTGATAATTCTAAAATGAGACTTCAACCTTCTGGGATTCAGATTCTTAAGACAATATTGATACTGTAAACCTACAAAAAATTGGATCGAAACTAAAGGTAGGACAAATCAAAATCATTGAGTCAATAGTGTTGTTTATGAGAACTGTTAAGATGATTCTCATAGAAGGGGTATTCTATGAAATCGATGAATACTTCAACAAAATCTGAACTTTATACCCGTTTTTATCTTTGTTGTCCTTCTGACTTGAAAATTCTATTATTATTATTTTTTTATTTCATTTAATTTTATTGTATATCTTTTACCGAGTAAGTTATATGTTTTTGTAATGACCAAATCTCTCTTAGACTTCGTCAATGAGATGTAAATCTTCTGACGATAAAGCATATTTCGATTGATTGATTGAAAGTAAAAAGCACACTTTTGCCATGTATAACTTGAAATATGGTTGTTGAAACTTTGCATCGAACATTATAGGAAATAGGGCAGGAGATACGAATTTGACATTCACTTTGAATTTCTGAAGTTTGTAAGCCTCTGGAAAAACCTCTTTTGGCAAAGAGTTCCAAAGATCACCTGTTCTATTGAAAAAAGATCTCTGAGCAAGAGAGGTTCGACAGGTTTTCAAATTCACAATAGAAGGGTGGGAATTCTGTACCTGTCGAGTCATCCGTGTAGATATTGCCAAGGGGGAAACGATTGATAACAATTCGGATGAGCACCGGCCGTGAAAGTATCTATAGAAGAGAGACAAGTCTCCGACCCTTCTACGATGTTCCAATGAAGTGAGCGAGTCTGTGAGCGAAGAATCACCAACAAGACGAATTGCCTTTCTCTGAATAGAATCGAATTGGTGCCGAATTCCACACATGAGAACTGTATTCCATAACAGGTCGTATTTGAGCCTTGTAGATCATTAGAAGCTGACGAGAAGTGAAGTATTTCTTCGCATGAAATAGAAATCCAAGTTTCTGGGAAGCACCTTTAGCGATCGATCTCACATGGCTTTCAATAATCGTAATTCCTAGCATTGAGATACTTGATTTTGTAGGAATAGTTACTCCTAACATCTGAATACTAGATGATGATAGAGCGGCTTTTCTTGAGAGGAAACATGCCTGGTTTTTCGTAGCATTAAATGCCACCAAGTTCATGTTACCCCATTCTATTATTTTTACCAAGTCGTTGTTATTTTATTGACGGGAATGTTTCTTTGAATTTTTGTTTTTCGAGCTGATATGGGGACTCTGGAAGAGAAACTGGTATGAAGAGTACTGTCTTCCACAAAACTATGTATTGAACAAGATGTTTCCTGGAGCAAATCATTGATATGAAGCAGAAACAAAGTGGGCGTCAGAACTAAACCCTGTGGAACACCTGCATTTATTGGGAGAATATCAGATGATACTCCATCAAAAACCACAAGAAACTCTTCAACAAAGCACATAACTGATCTTCTTCGAAGATCATTCCAAATGTCACATGAGGTTATATAAACAAGACAAAATCCAAGAAAATCGTTGAAAACACCGACGACATTTCTTAACAGAACAATAATTTTCTGAAAAGAGACAGGAATGCATCCAACATTATAATTCCTATGATAGGAAATATGAATGAACCTGAACATGTTTGAAATTTATGACTGATGAATCGCAGAGTATAGTGCTCCTTGAACGAAATGCAAAGGGTTTCCAATATTGAAATATATCTGTTCAAGTTTATACTCCCAAGCAGACCGATCGTTCTGTGCGAGAGCATATAGTCTAGCTCGCGACCGTTGATATGCGTTATAAATACATAAACGAAGTTATTTTTCACTGTCAGGTTTGCGTACATCATCCGACTGCCAAACTATTTGAACTATGAGCCCGGAGCTCTCTGCCAAGGAATCTTTCACGTCGAAGACCGGATGTGACTGTTCACACGCAAGTTTGGAAATGAAATTGGTACGTTTTTCGCGCGATATCCACCTTTCTTGATTACTTACAGTATAATAATAATAATAATTGTTGTTGTTGTTGTACTTACTCGAGTGCCTTGCGGTACCCGATCAAATAGTGAGATGCATCGAACAACTGATGCCGCTCAGGAGGACCCGCTCCACCATAACATCAGGTGAAAGCAGGATCCAAACAGAGCCAGTCATCATAAGAAGAGGTGTTTTTCAGGGGGATTCCCTCAGCCCTCTTCTCTTCTGCATCTCACTAATGCCATTGTCCGAAAACCCGGGGATATAACTGCGGCACCCCTGGAAACCGAAGGCATAAGGTCACCCATCTTTTCTATATGGATGACCTTAAGCTCTATGCTTCTGGAGAAAGGGATCTACAGCAGTCCCTCAGGGTGGTGCAGGAGTTCACGCATGCTGTCGGTATGGAATTCGGGATCGACAAATGTGCACTGGTTCATCTCAAAAGAGGACGATGCGGGGATTTCGCTGAGGATGCCCAACTCGTAGACGGAAGCATTCTACATCATTTGAATGCCGGAGAGACATACACCTATTTGGGTGTGGAACAACGCCACACCCAAGAGGTGGACTCGGTGAAAAATGCTCTCCGTGGCAAGTATAGGCAGAAACTACGGCAGATCTGGTCCTCAGAGCTGTCGGGCAAGAACAAAGTTTCTGCCACCAACATGCTTGCCATTCCGATTCTACTCTCCTCCTTCGGAGTAGTCAAGTGGACTCAGGAGGAGTTGCGGCAACTTGACGTGAAGACTCGCAAAATGATGCATATGCACAGAAGCATGCATCCCAAATCGTCCGTTCCACGGTTATATCTCCTCCGACAACAAGGGGGCCGTGGACTTTTGAGTTTGGAGTGTCTCCACAACAGAATGGTGCTGGATGGAGCCTGTAGAGTCATCAGGAGTTCGGATCCCCTAAACTGCATGGTCCGAGATCATGAACATGCAGGAATCGGAGCCTTTTTATTCAAGGCAGCAAGGCGCGCTGCTGATGAACTTGATATAGTCTTCGACACCGAGCAGCAGTGGCGGATCCAGGATCAGGTCAAGGGGGGGGCCTATAACTCAAAATTCATATATATATATATATATATATATATATATATATATATATATATATATATATATAGAGAGAGAGAGAGAGAGAGAAAGAGAGAGAGAGAGAGACAGACTTATTTGGGTTGCAGTCTGGGGATGACAATTAGGCTGTTCTCTTTGTTTTTGTCGAGCTTTCGAAAATGTTTATTTTCTTTTTCAAGACGCTACAATATGTAAATGTATAATATGAATTACAATATATATATATATATATATATATATATATATATATGTGTGTTCGGATAGGTTTCCGCGGTCAGTTGTGTGTTGTTGTTGAGGTCGGGTTGAACCGCGCCTGGAGTTTTGTTCTCGACGTTTCGGCTCCGATTTTGGAGCCATTTTCAAGAGGTGAATGTGACTTCACGCTGAGGTCTCAATCTGCCTACTCCTCAGGTGTTATCACAGGGGGCAAGGGTTTGTGACTTGACGCCGGGGCCTCAATCTGCCTACTCCCCAGGTCTCGTCACGAGTTCTTTCTAAGGTCTCAATCTGCCTATTCTTTAGATCGAACTGAGGTATCGAGGGATGTTGGGTAGGATTTATAGCAGCGGGTGCTACTAAAGGACCGTCGGATGTCTTGGTGGGGACTGGGCATCTGGAAATTAGGGGTTTCCATGCAGTTGGAAGTCTCTGGCCGTCGTCACGTTTATTCAAGCAGGAAGGTCGCTTCTCGATTTCGATGGCCTCGCGAATTATACGAGCTTGTAGTGTTTTTGCTGTGGCGATGGTCTTAGTGTTCGCAAAGTCTATATTGTGTCCTGTCTCTTGATGATGTTTGGACAGAGCTGAAGATGGGTCTGATTTTCGGACAGCAAGTTGATGTTCGTATACTCTACTTGTCACACGTCTGTTGGTCTGGCCTACATATGTTCTATGGCCATGTTCTGATTGCCAGAAAATTATGAGCTACCGTATAGCAACAACTAGTCAAGATCCAAAAAAAAAAGGTGAAAGAGATTGACATGAGCAAAATTTGAAGGTGTAGCCAGAAGGTAAAGTAGGTTCGAAACTTTACTTTTTTTGAATCGAATCGAGTTGATTTAACCGAATCAACAGCATATTCTACTCATACATAGTATATTCAAATCGTTACCGGCATACACAATACTCATCACAAATGTAAAAAGTCTAATTTTTCGAATACTGCGCCAAAAAACCTCGAAAATTTACTAATGTTCAAATGTAGCCTGCTCTTTAGTTTTCAATGGAATGTAATAATAATTATTGAAGTTTTTCAATTTTAAAGCAAAAAAATTTATTCTATTTTATTTTTTTGTCTTGCTCATGTGACATTTTTTCGTTCCCTAACAAAATTTGGAAATTACGAGCCGATACAAATTAAAAAAAAATTATCTCTTATTTTCCCAATGGGGGGGGGTCCGGACCCGAAAACCCCCCCCGTGGATCCGCCCCTGCCGAGCAGGTAAACCAACTCTCTGTCACCGAGTTGGAGCCCGCTCGGAGAAAAGCTCACATCAAGGCTGCAGATAATGCTAAAATGCTGCAGCTGCATACAGACAAGCCCATGCATGGAGTCTTCTTTAAGAACATCGAGGACCATGGCTTGTCTGTTAAGCTGACATTTGCCTTCCTCAGGTCAGGTGAGCTGAAGTCGGAGACTGAAGGGTTTATCATGGCGTGCCAAGACGGTGTCTTCAACACCCTAGTCTACCGGAGCCGCGTGATGGGTATAGAGGTCCCTGATACTAGATACAGGGCCTGCCGACAGGCGCCCGAGACTCTCAGGCAAATACAGGCCAATAAGCCTGATATAGTCCTCTTCGACCACCGAAGTAAGACGATATTCGTTATTGAGTTTTCGGCCCCTGCCGAAACGAATATCGTCCGAAAAGAGGAGGAAAAACGGATAAAGTACCAGGACTTACTTCACGAACTCCGCAGGCTCCACCCGGACTATTCTGTCAAGTTAGTGGTTCTGATTATAGGTGTTCTCGGTGGTTCCAGACCAACGCTACTCTCGGAGCTCAAGATCATACCGGCATGCCGTAATGCGGCAGAGATCTTGGCCGGCCGCATGCAGAAGGCCGTTATTCTCGGTTCGTTGCGTCTGCTCAGGACTCACGATTCTCGGAGCCAGTGACCACTTACCCCGCGGTGCGGGGAGTGGTCATTGGTTAATTTTACTAGCGCGTTCGCCCACTGGGTCGGAGCAGTGGGGAGTACGGACCCGACTAGATTTGTTTAAACGGAAAATAATAATAATAATAATGAACGTCTTCATTCATTTTAATGATTATACAATCATAAGGCTAAGAAAAGTTTAGCTCTCATGGTAACTCTTACACCCAGTATCTGTTGTCAAATATTGTAAGTATTGTTTATTTACAACCATATATGTAATGCTGTCATTACTAACGTCATTGAAGGTTGGGAAGTGTCACATTACACACCTCTACTTCCCGCCCTCCTTTCATCTATTCTAGAATTTATCTGTCATTTATTAGCTTTATCTGAGATTTATTCATATTGGTGACAATTGTATACCTCGTAGACACGGTAACAATATATATACTTGATTATTCTGAGAAAACCGCGTTCTTCGTAATTTGTAGTTAAATGTAATATTTTAGATATGTTCAGAACGAAACAGAGATTGATTAATTTTAATCAAAATATGATGGTTGTAAATAAAATAATATACAAACCTCGGTAGAAAGTTTCATTCCTGTCTCGAAATCATAGCTAACCTCGACGCTTTGCGTCTCGGTTAACTAACTGATCTCACGACAGGAACGAGTCACTTACCACCTCGGTGTGTAATATATTTTTCTCGTCACCGTGTACACCATCTTCCACATTATCCTTTGATCAATTTTCTTCGACTGGTCGGCTGTCTATACGTGAGCGAGAGAGACCGATATTGATAGTATGCTCTGGCTATACTCCCCTCTCCACGTTTCTATTTCCCTCTCACTCTTTCTCTATCTATTGATCTCTCACTCCGTCCCCACTCTGGTTTCTGTTGCCATGATGCCATGACAGTTGATCACACAGACTCGTTGGTGGCATGATATTGTCTACAACGAATATCCAACGTTTTGAAATTTCGAAAATTCAATTGCTTATAATTATTTTCTAATAAATACAAGTATTCTACTAAAAAAACATACACTTTATTAATTCGCATGCTTTTTTCTGAGACTTTCAATTAAGTTCAATAATTAAAAAAAATAAAGAAAAATTCAAATTGGCAGAATAGGTGAATCCCTTCAGATAATCGTCAGATAATGAGACTGCAACGGCTAAGGCGAAAAGGTGACCGATTTTTTTTTCATATTCTAATAACGGCCGCGAGTCTTAGTCACATCCAAATCGTCAGATTATTATATAAGAGCTTTTTTTAGGATCACTCAACACCCCCTCAGAAAATCTGACGCGCTCGAAAAAAATTTTTTTTTTCATTTTCAGCCCTTACGTACGACCATTCCCATCATGAAAACGATCAGATACATACATTTTTAAAAATATGTAGGACATGAATGATATCAATATCTGAAGCGCTCGAGTACTTCCATGCAAATTTTTTTTTTTACATTTTTGAAAGTGTATAGCCGCTCCCCCCACCAATGGAAAGGTATACATTATAGAACCTCTTTTTTCTTTTTATCATCTGAGCTTCGCAACCCAATAGCTCTTCTATGACGCTCGAGTGAATCCCGATTTAGCATCGTGGGCTCTCCTACTGCCGCGTCCCCATCCGAAAGATGTTAGAAATGAGCATAATATCGAATAATTGAAACGTTACGCTTTCTACGTCGCACGCCGAATTGAAATACCGACACGTTATGGAAGAAGAACGTATTCGTATTCATTATCGTATAAATAGAATATTCGGGACGGACATCGGCATGCACTTGACCACAAAATATCGCTCGACTGACCTAAATCTTTCTTCTCTGAAACACATCAATCCGAGAGGAACCTTGCTGCGAATTTACGAGGCCCGCTGGATTTCGAAACTCTTATTATGAGAGTCGTCAAATATACGCGTCGTTGGATCCGGTGACTAATATTTTCCAGAAAATATATTTTCATTAATTTCGTGGTGTAATACAACGTACTACGTCATATGAATCGATAAGTATCGCACGTAAAAGAGTAAGACCCCATCAACGTTCGAAGTGAAGCAGGTCATAAAGAGTTATTGCCTGAAATAAAAGTGTTACTACTCGCCAATAGATGTCAGGAATAGTCATGAAGTGTTATACACGGATAAAACAACGTTTTATAAACATGAAATATAGCTAGATCAGTTTATCGTCCCCGAAAACCCCTGCATACTAATTTTCATGAAAATCGTTGAGGCCGTTTCCGAGATTCAGATTGTATACAGATATATAGATTCTGTCGTTTTTACCAAAAACAACTACGTCTATCGGGCAGCACCTTATTTGAAAAAAATTTAGGAACAATGGAACCAACATTGTATTTTGAGCCGCTGGACACGAATCCGAAGTCAAAGGTCGTAAGAAGGGCATATACCGCCTTCTTATTTGAAAATAATAAAGATTGGAACCACTCAAGATCTTAAGGCCGATTACACAAGTGCTTCAAAATTACCGATAATTTTCCATGAAAGCATGTTGTCTAAAAACTGCATGAGTTTATTTTCATATTTTGTCGAAAAAGCCTGACTATGAAGGAGGAGGGGTCTTCTAGCAAAATATGAAAATAACTGAATGCAGTTTTTTACTGACAACATGCTTGAATGGAAAATTATCAGGTTCATTTTGATGCACGAGTTTAATTCGGTAGAATATTTCCGGAGTCAAAACAACGACGTTTGAAATTCAGTATTTATGCCTGTCAAGATGACAAATGTACATTTTAACAATCGTTACTATAGATACACGGACCGAGCGGGTATTTTTCGATACCTACCGGGTATTTACCAGCCCGAAAATGTCCCGCCGGGAATTTATCGCTGTAATTGATCGAAAATGTCCCGATTCATATGGGATTTTTAACATACGATGGAAATATTCACTCTAAAGTTGCTGCGATAATTCAAAAATTGTTCCTTCTGAACGGAAGAGGGATATATAAATCTAGTTATAGCAAAGCATTTTCAGATTTTTTTACTTTATCATGAGTTGTTAACGAATATCTTCTGCTAATATGACTTTTTACTCCTTTCTGGAAGCACATACTCCTTTAAAATTTTGAGAATAATAAATCTGCACAGAATATATAAATGATTAAGGAATAATTGATAACTACCTATAATATTTCACAATCTGACAACATATAGTGTCGATGCAAACAACGAACATGAGAGGTGAATGTAAATGAACACCAAATTGATGATATTTGTGCTCGACGCGCGTTTCGCCAACAAGGTTACCATCTTCAGAAGAAGAAAATTGATACTGAATCTGAATTCCAGGGTCATCTATTATATACTTCACAATTTTCAGATAGTGCAGCTGCTACCTGCAGAGTTTTTTGGTCCAATATGGATTTCGTCTGTCACTACTGATTATTCTGAAAAAGTTCTCAACAATAAAAGAGGAAGGCCCATTGTCACCATCCATGTTATTTTTGCGTTTTGCTATGTCTAGGCCCTCACATGTGTCATGCACATGATTTCAATTTTGTGGTCATTCTCCTAGAAACGTGTTTTTATAGCTCGCCGGCTCTGGCCAATGTATTTATTGTTGCAATCTTGACAACTGATTTCGTAAATTCCTGACTCATCTGTGTTTTCTTACTAATCCTTCTTTACCAAGGAGCTGATGTAATTTATACTGTTGGTGTTTCAATTTATGGTGCTGGGGTGACTTTTACACCATAGATTCCAATCTCATCGTTTATGAGTTGTTAAGATCGTTTCACAACATTGCTTGTTGTTATCTATGTTGTATTGATGTTGATCTGAGAATATGCCATCAGCAGTCATAATGATCCAGACACTTATAATTTCTCATCAGTGTTCTAAATACCCTCGCCAAAGGATTATGTCGACCAAAGTGTGTTGTCACGTTTACACATAACAACAACCTCAACGTGCAACCAAAGTAAGATGCCTAGGAAACCCTGGTGTATCTACTTATACCTGAATAATTTTGGGATGAACTTGGTGAAAACCGATTGCTTGATTTTTGATATCATAAAAACTTCAGATCGCTATTGTAGATGGCGATCAGTCATATACCATATGAAGCTTAATTTTCACTGGAGAGAAATGTGCAACCGAATATTCTACTGCTGTTTATTATTTGCCTACTGAGATTTTGACGGTCCTGACAGCAAATCAAATGCGTTTCAGAAAACGTGCATATAACGTGGAAACCACCGTTAACAACCTGTCAATCCTGACACTGTCACCTGCTACCTCTAAAAGTTTTCAGTGTTTTCATTTCAGTTTGTAAGACTAGAGTGATTCCGAGAAAATATATTTTGCCCATTTACCTGAGAATGTACGAAAAAGTTGCATTCTGATAAAAAAACATGCTAGTGTATTGAAAGTGATAGACCCTCTTTGAATTGGGGATACACACATTATGCAACGGTTCAAAATACGTATCATATCGATATTTCCTTTATTTGAATAAGTTTTCAATCTCATTACTAAGAGCTATAGATGTTTTACTCCTCGATATCATACTTTCGCTCAAGCTGAAACAAATAAAATTTGCTACGACGCTACATTATGTTATTTTTTTGGGGCGATTTGTTTTGTACTCACCTTAGGTACTGAATAAAGACGAATATCTGGATCCTCAGATTTTGACTGTCCATCCAAAATACAAAATCTTCTACACATCGTGAAAAAGTACTTGTAATACCTTCAAAATTTATTCTACTTATATAGACTTTTAAACACTGTTGAATGCGAAGAAAGAATTTCAGATAGTTTTCATTGACAACAATAAACCTCAAAGTTACGTCAATCTGACAAAACCAAGATTTGACAGATGTTTAAAAATGCTCATATAACGCCCCCTATACAAAAAATTAGGAAGCTTTTGTAATCGTCGATTGTTTTTCGCCAAAAAATTCTAAACAATATCGAATCACAAGATACACCAGGGTTTCCTGGGCATCTTAAACCAAATCTACTAAAAACAAACGAATGCACCCCCAGCCACGTAGTGGAAAGACAGATAGCCCACTTTGAGAGCTACGAGAATTATTGTTATCAGACGAACAAAGAAGTGCGGCGCGAGAGCAGAGTGAAAAAGAAACAGCAATTAAATGAACTTATTGAAATTCCTTTGTCTACGATCCCGGAAACGGGGCTTTATAGATGGGTCTTTTGTGAGGGCACTGATTCATTTACGATCGACTTTCAAGCATAATGTCTGGAGAGTAGGTAGGTACTCAGTTCTTCACAATACATCGATACAAATGGTATGAAACAATGTAAGTAGAAATTGAACGAATAAAAATTCGTGGGTTTAAGAATAAGTTGAGGGGTGACGAACCATGTGCAAAGGTGCAAATTAGGGATTGCAATGCTGGAACCAGTATCCAGCCAATCCAGCAGCTTTTCTTCACATGCTGGATTCAGCATACCGGTGCAAATTCGAAATACTTACTTTTTGTTTGTAATAGATGACTTTTGCGAAGCAGCAAGACAACATGTTCTTGCGAAAATATGCCAGGGAAAAAAAAAGGAAAGGGATTTGAATAATCTTTCGAACAATTCGTTCAGGGCAGTCTCAAATTTACCTACACAGTAGGTTTTGGCTGGCACCTGTCAGAAAACAACTACTTCCCTGGCTAATACCACGAAGGGCATTGGATTATATATAATAATTGAATTTATTTTCAATTATAGGGACGGACACACTTGCAGACCGGTTTCGGGCTATTTGGCCACTCGTCAGTACAAGGCAGTGCCATCATCAACATAAAGTCGTATGCAATTGCCACCAATATAAGTATTTGTCAGACAAAGTTATTAAATGACAGATAACGTCTAGAACAGATGAAATGAGGGCGGGAAGTAGAGGTGTGTATAGTAGTTTTCACAATAAATGGTATTGACTGAAGGATTATAATAAAACCAATTAGACCCTAAAGTTGTAAAATCCGAGATGCACATCATAAATGTTAAAGGACCGGATTCAGGTAATTTTGTTTCTCAGAGAGGGATTGTAGAGGATTACAGCTTACACTTCTTGTTCATTTTAGTCTTTGTATTTCATTGGAAGTGTTCACTTGTGTTACGGCGTGCAATAATTTTATAACATTTATTTGTTATTACAGACATTGATAGCAATTATACCCCAACGTACAGAATAGGCAGTATGTGGCGTCCGTGGATAAAAAGTAATAGTGCTTCTTCCAGTGGTTCGTTAAAGAAGAATCACTTATCTTGTGACGCGAAAATCATTGTGAAAAATGTGTATAGTTCCTTACTTCAGCAAGGATATAACGCGGGTGCTGCCCATAGAGCTTATGTGGCATCAACTTAAATCGAGCGTGCGCGGAAAAAATACTTCTCCGACTTTAAGTGGTAGTGTGGTAGAATAATTTAGGAACTGTATGAATGACATTCCTACCGAGAGTTGGAAAAGTTCTGTTAGTCATGTTATAAATGTTGAAAACTCGTACCTTTCTGTAAAATCAATTGCGCCAATTGTAATTAATTCAGATGAGGATAGCGATAGCGACACTGAACTAAATATAGAATAGAATTGTAACATTTAAATAAATTACTTGTATATCTTCTACATTAGGCAAATTTCAAATTTCTTAAGTTCGACCATGTAGCACATTTGCATCTTTTACCAGATGATTTTCTACACAATGGGATTAAATCGGGTAGTTTATTGCAGTTAATAAGCCAATACCATTTACTGTGAAAAATACTAATGTGACACTTCCCAATCTTCAATGACGTTAGTAATGACAGCATTACATATATGGTTGTAAGTAAACATTGTTTACTGTACTTGCTTCATAAATACCATGGCATGTTCACTCAGAGACACAATTGGATGACGTAAAACTTTTGTATTCCACTGAAATTGGAATTCCCTGAGAATCTACAAAGACAGAGCAACAGATTCCATAATGGAAAATTAATAATTCTATTTCGAGAGTGTAATGGGCCGTGGAACTACATTTTTACGATCGGATGCGATTTGGAAGAGTAAACACGTTCTGTTTCAGCCACCCACAAAACTGGCGTGCAAAACAAAGACTCCCCACTGCGGGAATGTTAACTATTTACGGGTGTTACTTCAGCTTAATTCATTCACTCAAACGTTCAGCTTTAATTACAGTCTTCAGATGTTGCGGGTTTCAGGATCGACCTAATTGTGAAACCGACTGGAATCTTATTATTTACCTCTGCGTTAGCAGGCGCCATTCTTGTCTTTGCAAACAACGGGCATAGTCGAAATAAATAATAGTTTATAAAAACTAAAAAACACTCTTTTGTGAAAAAATGAATTGAAAAGTAAACAAATAACATTTTTTTAAATTTGAACTAAGAATAGTGTGAGTAAAAAAAATGTGCATGGGATGCATATTTTCAACAGAATATTTAAGAAGCACCTCATTTTTTTTCATTGTAAAACATTTTTTTTTTATTTACACTACTTAATCCAAATTGATTTTCTTTTAACTTTTCAGGTCATTTTTCCACGAAGTCGTGTTTTTGAGTTTTTTCTACTATTATTTATTTTTCATTTTCTGTAAGATTTTATATTGTGGTCAAGATTACCACAATAAATACATTGGCCAGAGCCGACGAGCTTTAAAAACCCGTTTCGAAGAGCATTATGCGCATTTGAACAGAGGAAATTAACAAGGAAATCGTTGGTTATAGGAGCAGACTTTCATTATTAATAGAAAAGCTTCGACACAAAAACACAAATCCGATTTCAAGTCGATATTTCTTCACTAAGGAAAGCAGGGAGAATTATTCCTGGGACCATTACATCCACGCCTATTTAACTTTCGACGCTGTGAGTTCACTTCGTAGTTCGCTGAGGTTTTCAATAAGTGCTGTAAACTCCCTCTACTACCGCTCTGGCATCTCCCAGCTGTTTGGCAAGGAAAAAGTTTTTTTTTTATTATTTACTTTTCATTTTCAGTTTCTTCTTCTAGATTCTTTTATAGATTATTATTATGACCATCAGCACCAAAATGCGTTTTGAAGTCGCAGATATTACACAGAAGCATACCTACATATTATTGAAATCTGTGAATTTGTCTGTTTTTCAGTTTTTTAATGTATTATTCATTTATAATTTTCAGCTGGTTTTTCTATAAAAATGTGATTTTAATTTTTTTTCTAACTATTATTTATTTTTCATTTTCAGTTTCTTCTTCTAGATTCTTTTATAGATTATTATAATGACCATCAGCACCAAAATGCGTTTTGAAGTCGCAGATATTTCACAGAAGCATACATATTATTAAAATCTGTAAAATTGTCTGTTTTTCAGTTTTTTAATGTATCATTTATTTATACTTTTTAGCTGGTTTTTCTCTAAAAATGTGATTTTAATTTTTTTTCAACTATTTTTTATTTTTCATTTTGAGTTTCTTCTTTTAGATTTTTTCAAGGATGAATATAATGACCATCAGCACCAAAATGCACAACATAAAGAGCGTTTTGAAGTCGCAGATATTTCACAGAAGACTATAATAATATTAAAAACTGCAAATCTGTCTGTGGATTGTGAATATTCCAGTTTAATTGGTGTTGAAGTGGGGTGTTACAGGGAAATGCAAACTGGCTCCTTCGCCAAAAACTTCGTTCCGTTCAAGGTCGCTAGAAAAACAAATAATTGGGAAGAATTTTTACCGATGAGGGCGCTGATGTCTGTTCAAAAATGTCGGCTCCAAACAGTAATCAGCTGATCGTAATGTGTTGAAACATGTGTTTACTATTGTTTGATTTCTTCCTTTTCCACTAAAACATCCATCCACACAACAGCTCACATTAATTGATTTCGACATTGTTATAAATTAATATCAATTTCATCAAATCGCAAAAGTGAAGCACAAGAACACCAACATGCAGTACAATTTCAGATCACATTCGACAGTGACAGTGTGACATAAGTTTGTTTTTGTTTTACTCGATGGAATAGTACAAATATTTGCCGATAGAGGCGTATCTGGATGATGAACTTCCCAATTAATTCTGAAGGTCCTAGTAAGGATATCGGAACGATTTTTTCATATTATTGCATTGTCATCGGTCCTTGATAAGAATGTAGAAATTAAAATTAATTCGAAGTTTCAAAGTTGGTCAAAACCGCGTTCAAAGTTTTCGTTACAAGCATACATATCGAGCTAATAAAAGCGTGTTAAAATTCATCCAGAAAAAAGGTAGATTTTGTGAGAGAGTGAAGTTTGAAAAAAAAATAGCTCGAGCTCCATATATTGAATAACATTCATGAAAAATTTTGTACAGAACTTATTGATTATCGGCATCAATTTTAGTTCTGGGATTTCTGAAAATATCTTCGATTCTTGAAATACGTCTGAAAGAGATTATATATTTTCTAACACAAAGAAATATTTCACCTGACACAAACAATGCAAAAATGTTTGGAAAATTGGTTTGAAATTGTTCGTCCCGTTACTAGGCTGACGAACGTCACCCCTCAGAATTCGAAGCTTGAGCAATGAATTAACGAGGCTTTACCTTTCAAATTCACTCAACAATAGCAACAGCCTCTTACAGTCAAACTTCTCTCTTAGGGACTAGTTTTCTATAAGACGGCATAGTCCACTAAAATTTTGTATAACAATGATTCTATTGGTTGGTAATCAAAAGATCCCGCCAGAGTTTAGCCACCAAGACCGTCAGTGTCGAAACAATGTAAGCTCTTCGATTTCTCAGGTCGAGAAGATTAGACTGAACAAAAGCATATTACTGCACAATGGTATTAATGCATCTTGGGGGTAAATTAGGTGAGTATATCACATGAGAGTCGCATACGCTATTTTTTCTACGACCAACAAATTAGAAGGTAATTTTATCGGACAATTTTTCGGCGAAATATAAGAACATTTTCCGAGAATGTGTGAATATTCTTGACAGCTTTCCAGATCAGGAATCAAATTCTCATATATCATAATAAATACTCATTTCACGAGAGGATAATTTCTTGGAATTCTTGTCACGGACTTTATTACTTTTCACAGTTAATTCGGAATTCGGTGGCGGAGTAAATTCCAGCAGATGAACTCCAGAAGTTCGGTGGATTAATTATTTCTTGCCAGACAGCTGGGAGATGCCAGAGCGGTAGTAGAGCGAGTTTACAGCACTTATTGAAAACTTCAGCGAACTACGAAGTGAACTCACAGCGTCGAAAGTTAAATAGGCGTGGATGAATAAATGGTTCCTGGAATAATTCTCTCTGTTTTCCTTAGTGGAGAAATATTATCAAAAATTAAGATTCGTGTTTTCGTGTCCAATCTTTCCTGTTACTTATAAACGTCTGCTTCTATAACCAACGATTTCCTAGTTTATTTCCTCTGTTCAAATGTGCATAATGCTCTACGAAACGTGTTTTCAGAGCTCGTCGGATCTGGCCAATGTATTTATTGTCGCAATCTTGATCACAATATATAAATACATTGGCCAGAGCCGACGAGCTATAAAAACCCGTTTCAAAGAGCACTTTGCACATATGAGGTACACAAGTGTATAAAAGTCCAGTGTCGACCAACAAGCTCTGGACAATGATCACAAAATTGGTGAAAGCAACCTAAAACTGATTGAGAATGTGCATGGCAAAAAGCTTCTCGATGCATTCGAACCTAGACATAGCGAAATAAAAATAGTACTAATGGTGGGAAAGGGCCTTTCCCTTTTATCCCGTGCAAAAACCCCGTTGAATATCAATTTGCTTCTCCTGGAGATTCATTCAATAAGTTTTATTATCCCAAGAAACATTTCATTATTATAATTAGAAAATAATAAATATTTGCACGAAATCATGATTAAAAGTAGAAAAAACAGAAATATGTTCAAACGAACACACCAAAGAGCAGCCAAAATTGGAATTGCTTTCAGCAAAGGTCAATTGACAAAAAATCAATGAGTGTAAGAAAATGAAAAATTCTAAAAATAGCTATCAGCTGAATAAAAACTGTTTTGAACCCTGTTTGAATTTCATTGTCGATCGATATTCTTTCACTTTATATGGAATTGATTTATATATCATGACACCACTATGATAAATACATTTTTTGTCAATATTTGACTGAATTTTATTTTTTGACAACAAATTTTTTTGCCTTGTAGAGTGATTGTGAATATGACAAATTCCTTTGAAAATAAATTTCGAAATTATTGTATTATTTCTGATAGAATGGATAAAACAGCTGATTTTGAGTTCATGAAGAGAATTCATGTCCAATAGTTTGTTTGGCTTCTATAAGTTTGATATCGATTCTGAATAAGATAATTTGTAAATATAGTTGATTGTTTTGTTTTGTAAAGTTTTGAGAGGTTTCATTATAGATTTACCCGCTATAATCCAGACGGAAAAGAGAGAATGTAGTTGTGAATGAATAAGACTAAAATGAATAGTCTTGAAAATTCTTGAAAAAAGTACGTGTCATATTTTGAAAAGAATTGCAATAAGAGGAGATACTTTTTTTCGAATTTTTTCAATGTGTTTATTCCAGGCCAATTTTTCGTCAATATTTGAACCTGAGAATCTAGATGTTTCTGTATATTTGATACAATGTTGAGGATTGTAGGATCGGATGGGGAGTTGACTACCCTCTTAGCTATGTTCATATATGAGGACTTATTGAAATTCAGTGTTAATTTGTTGATGAAGTCGAATGAAAATTCTATCCAAATCAGATTATATTTTTTCATAACTGTCCAAAAAATATATGATGGTGGTGTCATCAGCAAATAATTTGACTCTTCCATTCAATATCAAATTTGGTAGTCGAGTGCGAATAATATCATTTTGATGTTGGGATAATTGATATCTACGAAAAGTTTGAACTTTTACACCAAGGTTTGAATCTCATCGTTCATTTTGTTGGTGTCAAATCGATCCAGATGTTTTTCGAGAATTGCTATTCTGAATCGAAACTGCTTTCTTTTACGAAACTGATATCAGGGCATTTTTCAAAAGGAAAGAGTCCTCTCCTGAGTGAAAACAACAGTAGGGCCACTTTCAAACAATGCAATATTTGCGTATGAAGTACCTATTGGTCTGTCTGCAAGGAATGAAGCATATGCCGCATTCAAGACTCAATAAATATTAATTTTAATAATATAACCCATGAATTTTAATATTTTTCCAAGTCCAACACTCTTACAAGAGAACCCACAAGGCAGAGCCTTGTGCGGGCAAGAGACGTCTAATTATCTTGGGTGACGAAGCGCTCTGGGGCGTCTTACTGAATTTCACGAAAGTATGAGACAAATTCAATACCATTATTTTGTTACTATACGACTAATACGTCCTTGATTGATAAAATAGTAATAATAGTTATTCATGTACCGAGGGTATAAGGGTGACCATCATACAAAGACGAGAGCCTCTGGCCTGGGAGTTTGTAAGTCGCCCGAAGGATATACTTCTTCCTATACCCGGGATGCATACTACACATACAATAACTAGACCGTTATTGTATCAAAATATGAATATTTGCCATCAAATCGATAACGCTATTAGATTTGAACTAGATAATGTGGTTGTTGGGGAAAATAGTGAAAATTGAAATTTTAGCATGAGTAAATTTTGTTTTCTTGGCAGTTTTCTGGGTTTCTAACCTACCACAACCTGAAAAAATAAGTATTAATATTGGAATCTATACAAGTGCAGAAGGGTAGACTTCTTTCTACCCCAAAAAGTTGCTGCCTCTACCCTTCTACACTTGTATAGATTTCAATATTATAACTCAATTTTTCAGATTGTGGTAGGTTAGAAATCCAAAATACTATGGAAAAAAGATTCATCCACTACAAAATAACAATTTTCAAACAGTACTCAGAATTTTGTGTCTTCAGAGCACAAGCAGGCCATGAAGTATAGCAATATAATTGGTAATTGAAACAATTTAAAAAAAATGAACTAGTATGATTAATGAATATATAGATGTTTCCCAACTGATTATTCCTTCTGTCACTTTTCATCTTTCAAGGAAAAATAAATGAAATTCTGCTCGTATGCTCTATTAGTGTTTATGATCATCGATGAAAAATGAAAAAATATAAATTTTCCTATTTCGTTTGAAAAGATCAACCAAATCTAGAAACATAATCATTTCTGTGGATACTATGATTTTTGAAGCACTTTTTAGCCTTGTATTCCCAAATTTATTCGGACCAGAATAATATGTATATAGATGTAGCTACTTTATTGTACAAAAACAATTTCTCATTGACAAAGTGGAACACTATGAATGATTTGTCTCACGCATGTATCCTTCTTTCTTAGTGCCAATTATTTTGAAAATTGTTATCATGATATTCCTGCAGACTGTAGTAGACTTTTTCAGGAAGCATAAGACTAACAGATTTCTCAAGTTTTTCATTTCTCGATATAATTCAAGAACGATTCGGCATATGGTTGAAAAGTTTTCTTTCTAGCTTCTAACATATTTGAAAGATTGTTTAAATTTGAGTTTCGTTTTGGTGAATTATTATCAAGTTTCTCTCTGATATTGAGTGTTCTAATTACGGATAATAATTAGGTGAAAAATATTTTCTTGTATCAGACACTACTTTAGGATGAAGACAAAAATTCAAAAACGCAAAAAGTTTGTTGTGAAAAAATCTCTTTGGAGTTTTTGTGGGTCTCTCAAAACTCCGCCCCTGACTGTTCCTAAGACCTGTAAACTCTATATCATTTCTCCGGTGCACCTCAGGAGAAGTGGGCAAGATATAATGACGAATAATTCGAAAGATTTCAGCGTGATATCCGAAGGGTATTATAAGTTGAAGCGGCTAGGGTGGTTTTGCTATGAAAGCGTTTCTGGGATATAACAACATTCTTATAACCGCCCTGAGCGCAAAGAAGCTCAATTGAAAGTTATGATTGAAAAAGTGTACAGGACGGGATTATTATATTCGGTGATGGTAACAGTGGCGGATTTACAGATTTGCCGCCCGTAGGCTATTCAATTTCTGCCGTCCCTGAATTTTGACTTTATGATTTGTGCTCCGTCATTCTCGTTACATCAACTTTTCCCATGGTTAGTATTGTTATGATATTTCCTTTGGGATAGTTGATTAAAACTTCAATGGAATGTCAAATTTCAAGCATTGACAGCTTATTTTATTTAATTGTACTTGTCAAAAGGATATTTTGGATCACATCGAATTTGAAGTTCATGTCATTTTTAAAATCATTATCGCTATTACTTATCTGTTATAGCCGTATAATAATCAATATTGGAATCTATACAAGCGGAGAACGGCAGATTTCTAATGAAAACCAGCTCCTTTTAGAATACCCCCTATCATATGAAGATGTTCCAGTTCCTGCTCTAGATGTTCTGGTTCACAAATTCTTCGAGCACGTTCAGTTAGGGTAGATATGACTCCTCTCTTTTGACCGGAATGGGAAGAGAGGAGTCATATCTACCCTAACTGAACGTGCTCGAAGAATTTGTGAACCAGAACATCTAGAGCAGGAACTGAAACATCTTCAAGTGACCTTGAGGTCGAATGGGTACAGTGTATCTGAGATCAACAGGGCCATGAAACCGAAGAGTCCCACGGTTCATAACAGGGAGGACTCTCAGGTAGTTGCGAATGCATATCTGCCATATATCCCGAGGGTCATTGACAGAATTGGAAAACTCTTGGGGAAATATAACATAAAAACAGTTTTCAAGCCGACCAAGAAGATCCAGCAAAGCCTCAGGTCGGCTAAAGACAAAAGAGACCCACTGTCAGCGGCAGGGGTTTATCGCATTCCGTGCACCTGTGGGAAGGTTTACATCGGTACCACGAAAAGATCCATGGGTACAAGGCTCAAAGAGCATCAAAGGAACTGCAGGCTGGGGCAAACCGACAAATCGGCGGTGGCGGAACACGCATTGAGTGAGGGCGACCACAAGATTCTGTTCGAAAATGCAACACTGATTGCCCCCAACCAGGGTTACCATAGCCGACTGGTGCGGGAGGCAATAGAGATCCAAAAGCATGCGGACAATTTTAACAAAAAGGAAGAAGCGTTGACTCTAAACAGAATTTGGAATGCGATTCTGAAGAAAACAAGAATAACTAATGAAATCACAGCAGGTAGTGCGGCAACTAATAATGATGATTATTCCCCGAACCCGACAGTAGTAATTAACACTCCAGACTACCTGCATCAATATAAATACGCCTTGAGAAATCGAACTGTTTAGTCATCGGAGATGAATAAGCCTCTGAAGAAGCTGGCGACTCGCGCTAGCGAAACGTCAGGAAGAAATTCCGAAGAACGACGGCCTTCAAGCCCGAAGAGAAGTAGTTATACTAATAACCAAAAACCTCCACTTTCACTTGAGTAAGGTAAGGTATGTCTCATAACTATAAAATACTTACATAATAAGAATAAAGCTTACATAAAACATATACATTTGGCGGACGTTGATAACTATTTATTATTAAACTCAGAGTTTGAAAACAATACACTAAATATACCTTTTCTCAATTATTTGTTGGTATAATAATTAAAGTTGAATTATAAAAGCATATCATTACTTTTTTGCAAGACTTTGAATTCGCAAAATCATTTACTATATCGCCATACTAAATCTTGTTCATTAGCTCTAACTCTATGCACAAGAGAGCTGAAGCTTTAAACTTTAACTCTACTCGTTACACGTTTGTTGGTCTGGCCTACATGTAACAAGTAGAGTATACGAACATCAACTTGCTGTCCGAAAATCAGACCCATCTTCAGCTCTGTCCAAACATCATCAAGAGACAGGACACAATATAGACTTTGAGAACACTAAGACCATCGCCACAGCAAAAACACTACAAGCTCGTATAATTGGCGAGGCCATCGAAATCGAGAAGCGACCTTCCTGCTTAAATAAACGTGACGACGGTCAGAGACTTCCAACTGCATGGTAATCCCTAACTTCCAGATGCCCAGCCCCCCCCCCCTCAAGACATCACATCCGACGGTGCTTTAGCAGCACCCTTTTTCTACCTGGGGAGTAGGCAGATTGAGGCCCCAGCGTCAAACCCTTGCCCCCTTCAACCCGAACTCAACAACAACTATAACTGACCGCGGAAACCTATCCGAACACACACACACACACACATATATATATATATATATATATATATATATATATATATATATATATATATATAAGTCGATAGATTTTATATTAAGTGAATTGTAAAGTGGCAACGATTTTTTTCAAATGGGGTAAAAAAGAGGGTAAAAATAGACATTATTCTCTTCATACTTCGCTTTCTTTTGATGCTAGGAACTTTCATAAAAAATGAAAACGAAAGTTTTTTTGAGGACTTTAAAAAAGCTCTATGAGTTTTCTCCGAAAAATGTTTTGGTTTTTGGTTATTGTACGTAGGAACTTTCCATTTTCGCGTTTGAATATGCCAATCAACTTTCAACATGCAACAATGCCGATCGTATTGGGTCTGCATACATCATAATTACACGATTTTCTTCGATTTTTTATAAGCTATAATTTTGCTCTATACAGGTTTTTCAAATACTCGCGAAAAAGAATCTGAAATCGTGTTTTTTTTGCCTGAAAACCGACAATTTCAGTCGCGAATAAGCCGAAAAGTATTGCCTTTCAGAAAAGATTTCATAGAACAAAAGTTGCTTAGAATTAGTCAATTCATAGATTTCCGCACTTATTTTCCGTGACAAATTTTTCACCCTCAAGAAGGGGTGGCACCCACCCGAAGAGAGAAAGCAATCCTCTGCACAGTGTGGATTTTGAAAAAGAGGGTATGTAGAACCTAAATCCAAATTTTCATGCAAATCGCTGCTGTATGAGATAAATACACGGGAAAATGGTCATTGACTGGATTATTAGGGAAAGAGCCAAAGCTGCGATTTCATTCTACTCCAGTACCGATGAATGGAAGCTCGTTTGTATTCATTAGCAGAGAGCAGTCTTCGACGAAAATATTGCTTTCATCTCCACAGAGAAATCCCCAATTAGACAAATCGCGGAGAGTCCTTGGAACGAAACAGTTCTAAAATTAAAACGTTAAGTGCAAGTGTACCGGTAGCCTGCCAAATAATGTGAGTAGTTGAGTTTTTGTTGCTCAGCCAATTTTCTGAGCGAACAATAGTTCCACTATAAATAAAGGTACTCTCAGTTGAAAAGAGGCTTGTTGTCTTTTCAAGATTGATGAACTCGCAACAGTTGAAGCACTGATTAGCAGGGAATTATCTCGGATTAGATAAAGTAATAGGCTACAAGTCCTAACACTTTTTCAGGGGTCAAATGACCCGACATGAATCGTGTTCTGAACGATGCTACTGGATGAAACAGTTACTTGTAGCACTATGCTGATAGTTTTGAGAGCTTCAATTGGCTATAGCCTATAACTTCGAAGTGGTTGCCATCTATATATTTTTTTTGAACTAACCGGAAGGTGAACAACAAATATTAATTCTATGGAGTCTTATGAGTGCTGGATTTGAAATTATTATTTTGGAAATATTCATAACTTAATACAGTACAGAAGTGCAAAGAGTGAAATAGATATGAAGTGTTGTTGTGGTTTACAAACCAAGATGCAGCGAATTAATTAAAGTATCCCTACAAAATCGAGAATAATGTGCTCGGTGTCTCAGTGCTCATTATACAATACTAGTACTATTTCACTACATAAATTCCCCATTAACGACAAAAAGCTTTGTCTCAGAAGGAAAAATATATTGAAAATTAATTAACCAATAACTAAAAATATGTTTGTAAGTAGCCTCCACTTTCTAGAGTGTCTGAAAATAAAGTTTAGTGGACGTTTCAGTTCCCACTTAAAAGCCATTTTCAATACTTTATAATATAATATTTATTAATATATAGTTTAAGCAAAATATGATTACATTTATGTAAATAAATCATAGTTTTCTAGTCTGTTTTTTATCCTTTCACACTATCCCCCAATTAGTCAATAGAATAACTGACAATTGTATCTCCTTGGTTAGATACATTTTTCAAAAACATGATTCATTCATGATTGGTAAGATTGGAACCTTTGGTGTGAGATCAGTTACTCTAACACCAAACTAATATCACTTGATATTAGTTTGGTGATAATATTGTCAATTTTCTTCTGAAAATGATAACCTTGTTAACGAATTGAATAGTGAATTGAGTGACATCAGTTCGGCGTTAGGGTTTTTGATC
This sequence comes from Zygogramma bicolorata, assembly GCA_032362365.1. Classification (NCBI taxonomy): domain Eukaryota; kingdom Metazoa; phylum Arthropoda; class Insecta; order Coleoptera; family Chrysomelidae; genus Zygogramma; species Zygogramma bicolorata. The sequence goes on along the minus strand of JAVJAQ010004468.1, from coordinate 119,289 downwards.
TCTGTAAATCAATGATTCATTCCACTGATTCATTGGCATCCATTGCTTCAACTCTTCGAAAAACAAGTTTGGTGCGTTGGATGTAGAGTACCCAACCTATTTCTTCAGCTTTTTTTTTTGAAGAACCCTTATGATCTGTAAGTTTTCTTCAAAATACTTAGTAATGAATTATACGATGTATAAGTACAGAAAAAGATTTTGTAGCAGAACAAAAATCAGGTTTTTTCATGATTCATTTGAATAGTAAGAAAAGTATTTGTTGGAACACTAATCTGTGACATGTTTTATTAAATCTGATATATTGATCCTTCATTTAGCACAAAAAGCTAATTATATGCGAAAATTTCATGAAAATCAACTTTTACTTCTATGTAATATTTAGGGAATAACATTACCTACTTATTAACATAATATAAGGGTTGCAATATGTTTGCAGAGCCCAGATAAACTCGCTTTGCATTTCCATCAGCCAGAAATAAATTGATTTCATGTGGATGCTCTACTAAAGGTAATGTTCGCAATCATAAGCTACTTATTTTTATGGTTACTTTTTTCCACTCGACAAGCAATGATATGCCCTGCTTCACCCTCTTTCAACGGTCTAGTTCTGCTTCCCAAGTAATCCAAATACTACGTAACTCCAATTCTATAATAGACATTTTGATCTGGAATGTAGGTAGGTGAAGTAGTTCAAATTATAACACTCACGAGTAAAATGAGGCTGTAATACTAGCCAAACATGTAACTACCTTAGCACACAAAGCAACTGAAGACGTTTAAACGGTAATTATCACTCAAAAAGTCCTCGAGAATGCAAAACATGAACTAATAGAACCATTACTTCAAATTGACAAAATTTGTTGTTCACCCTAAAGTGAAGCCATCTTGGATTTAGCAGCGCCATGTAGTGGTTGACGATTTTCGCCTATACAGTGGACAACTACGACCAACAATTTTCATACTGCTTTTCTGAAGATGATATGTCCTGAAAGATTTTTCACGAAAAACCTATAGCCGTACAGAAAAAATTGTAAAGCAAGTCATATGAACCCAGTAAGAGATACCAGTCTGGGACAAAGTCAGGTGGAAACCTGGAAAAATGCCAATTTTTCCAAGCCATTCCATAGTTCTGTAGGAAATTATTCAGGATTGACTATCAATTTTGTTCTCCTGAAGATGCTAACCTTGTTAGCGAAACGCCCGTCGAGTGCAAAAATATCAGTTTGATGTTAGGGTAATTGATCTCTAGGAGAAGTTTTATCAATAATTTCATTGACGTGAATGTTTCTTTGAATTTGTGTTTCTCGAGCTGGTATGGGGACTCTGAAAAATAGAAACTGGTATGAAGAGTACTGTCGTCCGCAAACCTATCCAAAGAACAAGATGGTTTCTCCAGCAAAGCGTTGACATTGTTACGATAATACCTTGATAATAACTCTGATTTGCGATGAAGTGTCTCCCGTATATATACTCGCTCACACCCATGGAGAATCTTCCAGACAGATCCCGATGACCGAACATTCCACGCGTGACGAGAGTTCATATATTCTATTATTCTGCGTTTATGAGCGACAGGGCCGGCCCAATGATATTTCGTAACAATATGAAGCAAAATCCGTATTGTCGATCATTAATTATTCCCTTATTCCCGATCTGTCCAGATATTCGAAGGACTGTAAAAAGTTGGCCCAAAAAACTGTTACTGCCGCCATGTCTTGATGGTATCGTCCTCTTATATACTTCTGAACCACCCTGTTCTTCAAAACCCTCCGGACTCTTTCCCCACACCAGCCGTAGAACCAACCCAATTGTGGTCTGTCGCATAGTTGCCGATCCTTGCGAATAAGTGACTCCCTTTGAGGTTCAACCGCCCTTTTCATCCCTTTGAACGTCTCGCATGCAACATTCCGAAAGGATGCCATTAGTTTTCAAGGACGCCTCGAGAAATGTATCCGTGCTCGAGAGATCTTTTTGGTGGATTCGATCAGAATCGGAAAGGCGGGATTATTATCGGTGGAGTAGTTTTATATTCGGTTTTATATCCTCAGAAATTAGATTGGTCGACGATGGCGTTGGAAGGCAATATCTTAGTCGGTATAGTTTCCTTGTAGGAAATGGTATATCGAAAACAACAAAGATAGAAGTTCAGATCAGGAGTTTATAAATTATTGTGTGGTACATGTCCTATGTTTTATGCCGGTCAAACGGAAAGACCATTTGATACACGCATAAAAGAACACAGAAGTCGTTTCCAAAATGGTAAGACAAATTCCACGTGTGCATCTCACCTCATTACATTACATTACATGAGTTCAATCACGAATTTCAAATCCTTCTTTTCCGAAGAAAAGGTTTGAAACTCAATCTCTTGGAGGGTTTGGAAATTAATAAGTGTAAACATTCACAGTTCCTAATGAATGATCAGACAGAGTTGAACAATTCGTCTCTGTTGAACATGTTCTTTCCAGGAAATTGTACTAATAAGGATATGTCGGACCATTGATTGATCTATTAATTAGTTGTCGGACTATGTATTCTTATTGACCGTTGTGTATAATTTTGAATTGTTACAGTGTCAAGATTAGTTTAAAGTTCCTGCTTGAGGAAACCATTGTATAGCGAAACACGTGTCGCGTTTTAGTAAACCCATGTGAAAATCTTACAGGCAACTGTATATTATTTGTTTAATATGGATTTTCATCAAGTAACGGCCGCCACTTCCATTCAACGTTGAATATCGTTATTTCTTTGTTTCACTATGACAGCCATTGCAATTCCATGTGCACTTTTTATATAAACAATATTGGAACATAGCCTGACACAAAGAAAGTTGAAATTAGTCAGGCAACTCAATATACTAATTGTTCAGTCACAGTTCACACAACAATAATGTCCATTCAACAGTTATAATACAAATTAAAAGCATTTGTTAATATATAATAATTAATAATCATTACATTGAAGCAACGACATCAAATCTATTTTCATCAATAGTTAATTGCAAGTACCCCTCTAGGGATTGTCAGCTGTCAGGTTGCTGTTAAGATGAATTCATATTGTAGCGTATATTACATATGCACGATCTGATAGTTACATATTGTTTAATAAAATCGGTGGTTGACAGGAAAAACCAATTCAATTATATTATCAGAATTTCATGTCAATTTTTGGGAAGGGTGGACGGTGGAAGATAGCTTTCGGTTAACCCTTTTTCCCTCCTTCATGCACCATAAACGTTATTATTATAGATATGAGTGGTATCCTGATCGCATTTAGAGAAGCTTAATTTTAAAAAAATTTCAACGTTCAGTCAAATGACATTCACGAAAAACAATATTGACATTTGTGAAAGCGTCATTAAATTCGTTTATGTGCTATGGCTATTCGAAACGCAAAATTTATTTAAATTCATCTTGATAAAATTCATTTTCCATACAATTCATTGAAATATTTCGAATGATTGGTTTTCAACCTTGAATAGCAATATTTTTCTCTTGAGAGAAATAATTCACCTTACGCCTTGGTATGTAATATACTATATTTGACTCGATGGAAAAAATACTAGAGTTGTTGCTACGCTTTGGATACATTCAACTAAATGATAAAAACATACGACGGCGCATTCGTGTAACTGGAAAAATTAAAAAATATCTCAATTGACAGATTTAGATCTGAGAGATTGAAATCTGGCATTGACAGATTAATATCTGTCAATGGGGATATTTATTATTATTACAGTGAAACCGAGCGACCAAAAAATCTCAAGAAAGCCATAGCAAGGAAGTCAATTTACAAAAGTCGACTGAAAAATGATCCAATTCCTCCAAGCATCAATCCCCATTTCGTTCCTTGGAAGGGAATCGAACCCAGATTGATATTCCACCGTTTGTTTACTTGATAACTCAAAATAACGGTCATTTTTCTTCAACGCTTTTTGTTTCTTTTGCAGGTATCCAAGAAGCGAATCCTTATTTATGGGCGTTTTCCATTCTAGCTGCTGGAAGATTAATAAGGCCGAGGCAGCAAAGCAAATTAGAGTGTCTTGGAGATTAATTTAGTTTCGTTTGACGCGTGGAATTCGGTACAGTTGGGGAAAAGTTCAGAGATCGGAGGCAGAGAAGTGAATTCACGAATGGAAATTTCAATAAGACGCTAAATTGTTCTCACATAAAAATAATAATAGCAGCAACTGTGAATGTGATTGTACCCATCCCTTACTCACACAAGTTATATTTCTCGGTAAGCTCACAAGAGACAGTATCATTGTCAGCCGCGTTTTTTCAACAGGTTTAAAAATTCGTATTGTTGATGAAGCTTTGATTTTCAACTAACGCACTTCTCTAGAGCACCTTGAAAAGGCAGTTGTCTTTCTTCTATAGATTTTTCCACGGTTATTGCTTTCTCGACATATCATCAATCGTTCTGTCTTTGTCATTTTCTTCCACATATTCTTGAATCCACTGACACTGACATATTAACGTCCATACATGGAAAAACCGAATCAGTTTAACAATGAAATGAAAAAACTCAGTCAGATGTTTAGGGGCAAAGTGATAGGACGAGATTGGGAAGATTATTGGCCACCAAGATCACCGGACTTATCTCCGATGGACTTTTTTCTATGGGGTTATCTGAAACAAAAAGTGTATAAGCACAGACCATTTGCAAACAAAGAACATTTGGAGAATACCATTCGGGAGAGTTGTTCTAACATAAATCCCCTATTTATTAAAAATGCCACCAAGTCTGTTAATGAAAGGACTATAATTTGTATAGAACGGGAAGGACGGCATACTGAATGATGAATTCGGGTTCTTTATAAAATTATTGAGATAAATCAATGAATGTTATGATGTTTTGTTGTGAATTTGGTTATAGTTATTTCGTTTTAATGTTATTTACACACCTAATGGTGAAAATAAAAAATATAAGATTTATGAAATTAACTCGAGAAGCGTTATTATTTGCTCGATAACTACATCTAACAGTTTACATCCAACAGTCACACTGTTGAGTGTAAACTGCATCAAAATATTTGGAACTCATCTGCAGCTAATGGGATACAAGTCTGCTAAAAAAAAGAATACGAGTGTAATAAGAATGAAGAGAAATACGTTTTTTCGATTACTGACATATTAACGTCCATACATTGAAAAACCGAATCAGTTTAACAATGAAATGAAAAAACTAGATGAACTTTGCAACAACAAAGACGAATTTCTGGAGGTGTATTCATTTCTTTTTTTGGTAACAGGCCAATGCGGGTATTTTCTGGGCAAGATATGACATTGAAGTCTCGTATTCATCAAAATTATGAAATTTGAATCATGCCTAGTCAAATTTTCATTATATCTATTAATAAAAAAAACTTCCATATGTCTTTATGTGTGACACTGTATATCTTCGATTAGTTATTTCGAAAAAGAGCGAGATAATAATGTCCCTTCGCTTCCCTCAACGGCTGTTAAAGAGCTAAATTGAATACAACGAAGTTCTCTCTCTCTCTCTCTCTGTTTTGGTTGGTCGTTGCAATACAACGAAGTTGTACCTCACCAGCCACCAAGAATACTGCAGTACTGGATACAAGTCTTATGCGTAACAATATTTATACTATGAGGTATCTGCAGTTTATGAATACGGAAAAATCTTGATTTTTCAAATGAATTGAATGTATAGCTTTTCAAAATATATGATTTTAAACTTTCGGAAGGCCACATAATATTTAAAATTCTATAGTTTTATGACAATCTGGCTACAGTGAACTTCATAATTTAGCCACGCTTATGATGACGTCCAAATGTTTTTAAATCGTATCAACTATATCTCTATAAACAATCGTACTACCAACAAATCGGAAGCGTAGTCTATCGAATGCGAACCTGAACTTTTCCTCAACTGAACGCCTCAAATTTTCCACTAGTGCTTCAAACGTGGAGTGCTTCAACCGCCTAAGTTGCTACCATGTCAAGTGACCAAGAGACTAAGCACAAAGGACATTCTTCGGGCACGGTTAAGAAAACGAAGCACCGTTCCAGATCGACTCCCAGGCACAATGACGTCGAGAAGCCGAGGAAAAAAAGGAACATAAGCGCAGCGACATCTTTTGCGTCAATTCCGAACGCCATCAAGTTGTCCATGCTCAACAGCGGCCTGTTACCTACGAGCAGATTCAACGGTAAGTTTTTCCAGTTTTCTTTACGAAGCGATGAACCCGATTTCATTCGAAATATCGGGACTATGGTGAATATAGGTCGCCCCCTTTTTTTTAATTCTTTATTCAACGTCGGCTTATTTCCGCTACCAAGGCCAATCACCGAGGCCGGTGAGCACACTTCCCCCAACCGAACCCTCTGGTATTCCAACCAGAGGTAGGGATCTTTAACGAGCCCAACATCCATGGACTCGGGCTTTACGTCCCCTCCGAAGGACGGCATATCCTAAATGAATCTTGTGCTCATTGATATATTGTCTGCGAGCTATGATACGCTATTTTGCTGCAGTTGTACGGGCTTTCGACGCGGTATTTCCCTGCATGGTCACCCATCCAAGTACTAACCGCGCTCGGCGTTGCTTAACTTCAGATATCGAATGACTGTCAGTCAATCTGAAGAGCTGGGCCTAGGTCACCCTTTTTGAGCAAAGATGTGATAGCTCTTGGCGGCGAGTGACGTCACACTTTTGATTTTTTTCTCCAATATCATGTAATGATGATTATTAATAAAGGAGCATTAACCTTTTCTGCTCCTCTTGTATGGTTTAGTCGTACGGTTTATGAGAGTTGCATACGCAATTTTTTCTACACCCGATAAATGGTTCGGTGACATTTCGCATCAATAAACAAGGACTATGATTCTTCTCCTAACATATACTAACCTAACTCCCAACATGTAAATTATAAACAGACCCCCTCAAAAATTTGAATACAAACAATTGAAAAATTTATTCGACTAGTTTTCGCAGGGAATTCGAAAAATTCATGAATGAAATAACCCAAATTGAGGAAAATTCCCCATTCAACAAAATATATTCCATAGAAATCGTTTTATGGGAATGAATAAGTTCTTCAGAGGCTATTTCCCGGCCTTCTACGTGATCTATTTACGAATATCCTGCGATGTCCCTTTTTTGCCTACACCGTTTTCCTGCCATGTTTTATTCAGAGCTTCGAAAGGTCTTCAAGGCCGTAAAAACCTAATCGAATACATCGCAATTCAATACGCACTCTTTCGATCACTGTTACGAGACAAGAATCATCTATCTCCACGAAAAATCATCGTTTGCCACAGTATTCAATTGTTCAGAAGATCATATTAGTTTTCAATATCACATGAGAAAAATCAACAAGCGGCTTTATAACTTACTAGCTGACTTCGTTGGACGACTTTTTTTCTACAAACGACAGTAAAATTATAATTTTTCACGCATGCTGTCAGTGTCTAAAATGCCATTTCATAACACTGGTGTTAAAAGTGAATCATTTTTAGCACTGGTGCTAAAAGTGATTTATTTGTAGAGAAAATATAAAAACATAATTCAAAATGAAGTGTTAATTCAATGAAACGTACAATTAGTGAAACTACAATTAAGATAGGTAACTCCATGGCCAGTCTCATTGGTAGATTTAACAGAATTTGTTTTGGTGAAGCTTGTACCAGGGCAGAGAACAATGTTATCCGCCGAAGTTTTGGACAAAATTTGATCCGCAATGTTCTGTTTCCTTTGTAGCGAGTCTTCTATATAACCCTCTGCTACTGTACTGGACTTCCATCCACCGTGTCTTTTAATTGCATAAAGACCTGCACCACCGTCCGCCAACAAACTTGCTGAGGAACGTCGGAAACAATGTCCAGTATGAAGATGGGAATCAGGCAAATTTAGAAATTCAGCAATTTTGACAGGCATCTTACCAAATGTGTTGATTCCCACTGGAGCCTTGGCACATTTATTTTTGATGCATTTTATAGAAACTCTTGAATGATTAATATCTACTGGACGAAGGGCTATGTACTTTTTATAGTAGTTCATATACAATGTACCACTTACAATGAAGGTGCGTGGCACATTAGTTTTTGTGTCTGGTATGCACAACTAGTGAAGTTCCGGAATTCTCGATAATAAATTATGCTATTGCCGTCAATAATGATTTGATACTAAAATGGATACTCAACTTTCAAATTTTCAAAATTTTTTCTGACTTCCGGTGCCATTTTTTTTTGACGGCAATAAGTTTAAATTTAATTTTTAACTACTACTGTTAATATAAACATTATGCCGTCAGTAATAATTTTATACAAAATGACGTTTCCAGATGCAATGTTTATTTAATTATGGCGGAAAATCGGGCCACCAGAAATTGACGGCAGTGGTCCAAAAGTCTTAGTTACGTCGTTCCCCATACTTTTTACACGGTCTCTAGAGTAATAAAATGGCACCTAGTTTTTGGGCCGTCTCGTTGGGAACTATGTTTCTTGGACTATGTGTACAAAGAACACACCTCACAAGTTTCAGATCTCTACGATCAGCGGCTTAGGCTGTGCATTGATAAGTCAATTATTCAGCACAAAGCATTTTATATGCATAGATTAACATTAAAAACTTCGTAGTGATTCAGAAGCAAGCTGAATAGTACCACGGACTTGTTTGCAGAACTGATAGAGACCAAACTTTTTGGAGAACATTATGTTTGTCTATACTGAACCGTAGACCTCCGAAGGACGAACCTGAACGTCAAAAAGCTTTCCTTCCATATATTCATGGAGTTATCGATAGAATAAGTCGAATTCTGCCAAAACATGATATCAAAACCATTTTCACAGCTAACAACCAAATATCCACCTACCTTCGAACGCCCAAAGACACAATTCCTAATGACACCCAAGGAATATATAAAATACCATGCTCTAACTGTCCCAGAACATACATCGGCCAGACCAACCGACGAGTGTCCTGTAGAGCATATGAACACGAACTAGCAGTCCGTAACTCTGACCCAAACTCAGCATTATTTCAACATCATCTAGGAACAGACCACAAAATAGATTTAAAAAATACGACAACCACTGCCACAGCCAAAACCCTCCAACCAGAGTTACCCGTACAGCCATTACTTTACTTTACTTTACTTTATAAAAAATCGGTTTTCTGTGAAATTTTCAGGCCGCAGTGAAGCATACTTTTTATACAGTTTAATGTAGTTTTGACCAATTATCGTAACAGATCTAATTTGTCGTGTTTTACTGTCTGGTATTTTGATAATTATTAATACATTTTCTTTATCCTCAATGTCCACAGTCTTAATTTTTACCAATTCGTAGCATCGACAGGCGCCGGTAACCCCAATTAACAAAACAATCTGAAATATTTTTATAATTTAGTAGAGTATACTACATGCTTTGCAATATATTTTTTTTTACCTTTAATCCTAAATACAACTTATCTGACGCTTCAAACAAAAATTCATCAAACTCGTCTTTAGTGAAAACTTTAGACTTCTTTGCAGTATATCCTTCGCTTGTCTTTTTCAGAAAGGCACGTAACTTTAAAAATTTGCTTATATCCAAATTTTTTCTAATAACTAACTCGGATTTTATCATAGAGTATCGTGCCCACATTGTAGAAGATTTCCATTTATTTTCATTTTCCATTATATTAAATTATGCCAGTAAAACGTCTTCGGTAACTTGCCGTACTCCTCTTGTATCGCACCACTCTTGGAAGTGCTTGTACGCTAACCGATACTTTATTCCGGACTTGGAGGGCCCCAAACGTGCTACTGCATCATTAGCCGCGGACTCAATTTCGTTTCGGTTTTCCATTTTCGCACTAAATTTGCGCTTGCGGTTGCAACAACAATAAGCTGTCTTTAATAACATAAAATGACTGTCAAACAACTGTAACCAGGGAGACGCAAATCCCACCGACGACTTAATTATTTTAATTTCTAACATCTAGACGACTTCGATAGTTATCACAGTTAATTTCGAGTAAAAATAGCGTATGAATTGTACTATTTATGGTTGAAAATTGCTACGTTTGAAGAAAAAATAGTATACTTTAGTCGGCAAAGAAGCGACTTTTCTTGACTTGCCCTCTATTATTAGGAAGTAGTTTGAGTGATTTTTCAGACCTCGCCTTTCGCTCGACGTCGATATTTCTTGTTCAAAAGGCAACAATGGGGTGGAGAACAATTCACTTTCCTGCTGCATGTCACTCTCAATAAAATCCGGAAAAATGTTCTTCCGGTTGAGAGGTATTCTCGGTCTTTTGTTGCCGTTTTCCCTCTGCATCGACCGAAGTTTGACAGCGCGGGCTCGTGAAAGATTAATGAAGACGTCCAAAGTTAAATCCGTCGAGATTTGCATTAAGCTGGGTCCAATTATCAGGAGCAGAGATGAAAATTACTCAAATTAACAAATGAGCGTGAGGCCGAATTATAAATAGATGAATGCTGGTCGTGATGGGATGAATCATGTGGCGTTGGAATTAGGAGGAGAAGCAATCAGTGATATTGGAACGTTTGATGTGAAAGAGAAAACCTTCACTAAAGATAAATACAGGGTAAAACTGAATGTTTTACACTTAACATTTAAGGACGTGATTCCTCATCGGAAAAAAGATAGGATCTTTCATATAAAGAAACTTCATTGGAGCATCCCTTGTTAAGATACAGCCCCTGAAAGGGGGTGCATAAAATTTGTATTACAATTTTTTTCACAAGCACTGAGAAAGTTACAATATTGAAATTGACCTGACGTTTTGTACTACCAAAAAGACACTGAGCCAGTAGTTTATTTAGTTTACCCTATGGTTGTAAGGGGTGGGAAGCGCAACCCCTAAAATGTATTTCCAATGTAACTTTTTTTTTATTATTTGTTTACCATTTGAAAATTCGGTTCCGATAGCCTGTTTCATTCTGAACAAAAAATGTCTCTTGGGTTTTTTGGCCCAAAATAAACCAGTTCGCAGCAAAAAATTATTTCACGAACAACTACAGAGATACATCGTCATAAATGCGAAAATACGAAACTAATCTATCTAGTAGGTCGCCATTAGCGATAGTGACAATTGAATTGGTTTGACGCTGTCAGTTTGTGAATTTTAGAAATTGAATCAATACTAATTGTGTGTTGTTGTTCTGTTCCTTATTTGTTACTTTAAATTTTATGTACCTCCTTTAAGGGGCTGTATCTTAACAAGGGATGCTCCAATGAAGTTTCTTTAATGAAAGATCCCATCTTTTTTTCGATGAGGAATCACCTCCTTAAATGTTTCACACTTATTCAGTTACACCCTGTATTATTGTAACATCGAGCTGGAAATACTAGTTCTCGATGCGCGTTACTGTAACCAAATTAGCTTCCTAAGGGCCAGTTGTTAGGTTCGGTTTAAGCTCCAGGTGGCGATTAAGAAGAATTTGACAGAATTCGCAAGCATTTTCTGTCAAATCCGTAGTTTAAACTCCACACCATATATAAACTGAACCTATACAACTGGCGTTGAGAAGAAGAAATTGATACTGAACTTGAAAACTATCAAGATGAATAAAAACCCTGGTGCGTTGACCGATATGCTTTTGTTTAGCCAATTCCTCTCGACCTGAGAAATCGAAGAGTAAACTTACATTTTTTGACGGTAGGTGGTGTTGAGGTGGTGATATAAATGCGATTTTCTAAGGGTACATTTTCACCGAGGCGGCAGCTTACGAGTGATATTAGATACCGGCGGTCTCATTGGATTAACTCTTGCGGGATCTTTCGTTCACCAATAGAATTATCTGTATACAAAAGACGTAAGGTCAAGTTCGTCTGATAAAAAGCTATTATTTTTTTTGAAATGTTTGACAGTTCGATTTGAATTTGAATGCATTTGAAAGTTCATTTAATGTTAATATATACTTGCTATGATTTTCATAAAATAGGTTTATTTCGACTGGCCTGAAAAAATTGTTCATTTAGAACATTTGAAGCCAGAACAACTCATATTTGAAATGAAATACCTATACCTACCATTTGAGGAGTGTACGATTCATTTCAGTACACCCATTTACTAAACTCAAAATAAAACCTTCTTGTAACGTGTAGGTATTACTTATCCCTCATATCATCGGCTCGTAATCACATTAATCACATTTTTTTTAACACTATGAAAAAAGTACTTACCTATCTTCGGTTCCTCAGAAAGTAGAAAGATAAGATATCATTACTTTCCAGTTCCACTCACAACTATTGTTTCGTAAGATTTGAAATCACATCACAATCACTGAGTTTTTGATTTATTTTTTATCAAATTGAAAGCAAAACGAATACCTACTAATCAGTCAAAATGTGATGACTACATGATTTCTAACATTTCGCGGGAAAGCAAGAAATTGCATGCAAAACATGAGACCATGAAATAAACATAACCTATAAATAATCGAAAAGTCGAGTAAATTTACTTACAATCTATTAGGTATAGGTCAACAAACCAGGGTTTTTATTCAATTTGGTCAGTATGGTATATTTTACCGACCAAAGACAATCGTTTGGAGGAGACAAGATGCATACAAACTCTGATGCGTTGACTGATATGCTTTTTTTTTGGTCAATTCTCCACGATCTGCGAAATCGAGGCGAGAGCTCACATTTTTGACGGTAGGTGATGAAATGCGATTTTTCAAAGATGCAATTCCAATTAGGCCACAGATCACGAGTGAATTTCGATACCGACGGTCTCAATGGCAAAACTCTGGCGGGATATTTCGTGCACCAATAGAATCATTAAACAAAATTTTGCATTCCAGATCACGTGATGTCTGGGTGGCAAACACCAGTGTTACCAGAAATCACACTTTTTTGAGAAAAACAAATGAAATTTTCTAGGTAGCAGATGCCGCCGTATCGTTTCATTTCGTCTTACAGCCATCTTAATATCGTCTTTTGACATGTATCTGGAGTGCCTAATAGAAAGCTAAGCCCTCACAGACAAGTCTGACAGTTTGATACTTTGATTTGAGGTACTTGAAATTTTAATGCGTCTGGAAGTTCCGATATTCTTATAAGTTTTGTTCGTTTCATTTCAAGTTGTACTTTCCACATTTTTATCCTTACTATTGTTGTATTCCACAGGATTCAGTTCTGACGCCCACTTTGTTTATGTTTCTTATCAATAATTTGCTGGAGAAAACTTCTTGTTCAGTGCATAGTTTTTCGGACGACAGTACTTTTCATACAAGTTTCTCTTCCGGAGTCCCCATACCAGTTCGAGAAACAAAAATTCAAAGAAACATTCACGTCAATAGTATAAACGATGACTTGGCCAAAATAACAGAATGGGGTGACATCAACTTGTTGGGATTTAATGCTGGGAAAACCCAGGCATGTCTCTTCTCAATGAAGGCCGATCTATCATTATCCTTTATTCAGATGTCAGGAGGAACTATTCCTACAAAGTCCAGTATCTGGATGCTAGGTTTCACGATTAGTAATTATTCAATTCTATTTGAAGAATGTCCTACAATTCACAAATTTGGCCTGTCTTGGAATATAGCTCACATGTATGGAATTCGCCAACGAAACATTCATTGAAGCTTATCGATTCTTTTCAGAGAAACAAACCGAAACAGCAAAAAACCCCAGAAATACCGGGCATAACAACCAGACTACCATACATAAAAGGAACCACAGATAAAATCAGCAGAATTCTCCGCAAACACGACATAGCTACTTCGTTCGTTCCAGAACCTACAATAAGATTGATACTCCATAATCCGAAAGACCACATACCACTGGAGTCCCAGGGAGTTTACGAAGTACCATGTCAAGACTGCAGCAAGTCCTACATCGGCCAGACCAACAGACGGATCAACGTACGCAAGGATGAACATGAGCTACCAGTGAAAGGAAAAGTCACCACATCTTCCATCTTCCAACACGTATTGGAGACAGGACATAACATCAATTTCGAAAACACAAAAACACTAGCGAGCGATGAAAACTTTTACTCCCGAACAATCAGAGAGGCTATCGAAATTAAGAAACGACCGAGTAGTATGAACAAGAGAGATGACGCCCAAAGATTACCAAGAACGTGGAAATCCATCCTATCACAAAACAAAAACAAGCCGATCACACCAGAGGAACAAGGTCGGACCTTATCAAGTAATTATCATACAATACAGACATAATGAAAAATGCAGTCGGACCAACGAAGAAAGTGGGAGGGGCCCAGGCCAAAGAGACCATCATTGAACACCCCTATATATTGAGAAGCAGAACTCCAATTAATTATTCGAGTTCGGAGGTCGAAACTCAATCATCACCTAGACCTAGAAGATGGCAAATGAGACTTTGCCGAAACGTTGTGACAATTATCCTTCAGAGGATCAAAACCACAGAACACGGAATGAAACCCGAAAACACAATTCATCATACTTCGTCCGTGAGAATCTTCATGCTAACATATATATATATATATATAAAAATATATACTATCGTTAAAGATTCAATAATATATAACGGCTGCAAAATGTACAATCACCTTCCAAATAATATTGAAGATATACCGTCCAACGCCATTTTCAGAAAAGCAGTGAAAAGAGTTCTTACCGATAGAACCTATTATAGTTTGGAAGAATTTTATGCGAATAGGATACAATGATAGGTGATAACTGTGATATCATGTATCTGCCATTAGTGTTTGTTATATTTTACATAAGTGACTGATTGTTTTGTTTAAGTTTAGTTGTGGTGAAAATTTTCATACATTTTATCAAATGTTTTTAATTCATTTTATATTTATATATACACGCTTTGTCAATAGGATATTATTCTTTGATAATAAAGCATATTTTGTATTGTATCGAATTGACAGATCCATCCGCCGCCATCAAACTTCTCATTCCATTCCCAGAGACCCAACAGACAACAACGTTCCCCACAAAGCTTTTCTTCCCCACATTAAAGGTGTTACTGACAAAATCAGCCGAATTCTCAAAAAACAGGACATAAAAACGATATTTACAGCCAGCAACAAAATCTCCACATTCCTCCGCTCCCCCAAGGACAAAATTGTCAACGAATCACAGGGTATATATGAAATACCATGTTCTGATTGCCATAGAACATATGTAGGCCAGACCAACAGACGTGTGACAAGTAGAGTATAGGAACATCAACTTGCTGTCCGAAAATCAGACCCATCTTCAGCTCTGTCCAAACATCATCAAGAGACAGGACACAATATAGACTTTGCGAACACTAAGACCATCGCCACAGCAAAAACACTACAAGCTCGTATAATTCGCGAGGCCATCGAAATCGAGAAGCGACCTTCCTGCTTAAATAAACGTGACGACGGCCAGAGACTTACAACTGCATGGAAACCCCTAATTTTCAGATGCCCAGTCCCCACCAAGACATCCGACGGTGCTACAGTAGCACCCGCTGCTATAAATACCACCCAACATCCCTCGATACCTCAGTTCGATATAACGAGTAGGCAGATTGAGACCTTAGAAAGAGCTCATGACGAGACCTGAAGAGTAGGTAGATTGAGGCCCCGGTGTCAAGTCACAAACCCTTATCCCCTGTGACAGCACCTGAGGAGTAGGCAGATCGAAGCGGATTTCCACGTTCTTGGTAATCTTTGGGCGTTATCTCTCTTATTCATACTACTCGAAATTGAGAAACGACCGAGTAGTATAAATAAGAGAGATGACGCCCAAAGATTACCAAGAACGTGGAAATCCATCCTATCACAAAACAAAAACAAGCCGATCACACCAGAGGAACAAGGTCGGACCTTATCAAGTAATTATCATACAATACAGACATAATGAAAAATGCAGTCGGACCAACGAAGAAAGTGGGAGGGGCCCAGGCCAAAGAGACCATCATTGAACACCCCTATATATTGGCAAGATGGCAAATGAGACTTTGTCGAAACGTTGTGACAATTATCCTTCAGAGGATCAAAACCACAGAACACGGAATGAAACCCGAAAACACAATTCATCATACTTCGTCCTTGAGAATCTTCATGCTAATATATATATATATATATATATATATATATATATATATATATATATATAAAATGAGAGATTGTGTCGGGTTTCGCAGTCTGAGGAATAAAGTGTACTCAAATAGACTCGAAAGCTTGAACTGAAATAAAGAGTACACTTTATTCCTCAGACTGCGAAACCCGACACAATCTCTCATTTCATAATCTGTTCAGTCGATTCAAATCTCTACCTTTATATATATATATATATATATATATATATATATATATATATATATATATATATATATATATATATATATGAAAACAATGACATCATTCAGCTTTATTGACGAATACAAACGGTTGGTCTATTCAGAATTTATATTATGAAGACTCCAAGTTCCACACAAGAGACACTGCGTGAAAACGTACACCTTTCTCGAAAGCTCTCAGTAAATCGCATGTCGAAAAGTTCATTTCCTTTTTCTCGGCCAATATTTCAAGCCCTTATCTCACACACGGCAATTCAGTCGTACATTTTCTCGTTTTTCTTTGCCGCCGTTCTTCCTTATCTCCAACTGGAAAGGGTATCGACCCTAGCCGTGAAAATGATGTTTTCCCGATTGCAGGATCGCATGGCAAGTCGAGAAAACTGAGCGTTTTACTTCAATTTGCATACCCATTTGCGATAACTTCTCACTCTCCGGCTTTTCTGGATAATTTTTTCCTTTCGTATGCCACGCGAGATCGCGGATAACAATTTCACGTTCTCTGTTTATAGTTATGATTTTTCAGAACGAAAAAGTGTTATGCGTATGCATTATGTTCATAAAGAACTTGTGTAGAATATTTTACGCATGAATACGTCCCGTTTTTACTGGAGTACATGCAAGGTGCATACTTAGGACAAACTTCTGGCATATGATTAGCATGTGCTTCACAGCATATGTTGGAAAAATAGTTACATATTATTGGGCACACAATATCAGACAATCTATTCTCAAGTACAACGTAGATTCTTTACATGAAGTGAAGTCGAATAATATACGGAAAGAGATATGCTGAGCATGTACTTTTCGTAATATTCCTCAATGTACGTTCTTAGCACAATATTTCTCGAATATTTTAAGAATATCGCTTGGGGTAGATCGAGCATATTCTTATTGTCAATAATTTATTAATTCATTCATTATATCCACCAAAACAATGAAAACCAATTACAGGGTGGGTTAAATACATAAATTCAACAATCATTAAAATCGATGATCAGTAAGTTAAGAACAAAAACAAAAAACGATACAATTGATAGGGCTGAGGCGAGCGAATTCCGAAAAGGTAATGAACACTCGCCACAGTCCCACTACAAGCATAAATAATAATAATAATAATCGAAGTTCGATCAAAAGTCTTAACTAGAATAAAAACGTAGCGAAGAGCCACTACAGGTCTGATAGCATTCAAGCTATCTGTCTCAGTTGATATTCATTATGAAAGAATATATCCAAGCTATCCTCAAGTTTCGAATAATGATCGGCCATTTGGTATATGGGCGAGGAAACAAGTGAATTTGTTCTTGCTGGTAGTAAGATGAACGTGGAGTAGTTTCTGAGTCCTGATCTTGGGACTTTCAAACAAATTTTGCTCAGCAAAGTTGGGCAGTCGATACGACCGTTTATTAAATTGGATAAAAATACAACTCCATGAGCAGCTCGTCTGTATTTTAGATCAGGAATTTCAAGACGGGGGATGTAAGAGCATTATTAGGAACGCCTCCTTTCGGTTATAATTGCACGAGTGCATAAAAATTACCGATAATTTTGCAAGAAAGCGTGATATCTAAAAATTGCAAGTTTATTTTCAATTTTTGGCGAAAGTGCCCGAGTCCGAAGGACGAGGGCTCTTTTACAAAATATGAAAATAACCGAATGCAATTTGTATAAGATATCACGCTTGAATGCAAAATCATCTGGTCATTTTTATGCACGAATGTAATTCATTGGAATATTTCACGAATAAAGAAATTCTCAAGGAAATGTCATTTTTTGTTCATTTGTACTTTCCTCTATAGATTGTATGGAGTACTCACCTAAACGCGAAATGTTTTTCTATTTTTGAAGTCTATCTGACATTTATTTGTGTTGTTTACTGACGTCCAGCGATACGGTTTCAAATGTGTTGTTATGGTGACTTGATACAATGCAATTACCGCTGTAAGTTTTCGATAATTGCATTGCTCTTATGGGACATTTTATATACGAGGGAAATATTATTAGATATTCCTGACGAAGTGATCATTGAAGTTTTTCAATTCATTAGCAGACTTCAATGAACTCACTTCAAGAAAAAAAGTCGAAGGGTATTAAACACGTTTATCAATCGATACTCTGAGTACTCATTGCCAGAATGAAAACAATACATTTAGCAGAAAGCCGTAGAGTTCGCAGTATATTTTTTTGAGTCATGTTCTTAACATGATATCTACAGATAATAATAGTATATTATGCAACGATCGTGTAATGATGGTTATTAATATATGAGCATAAACCGGGATACGAAACGAGCCGAAGGTGAGTTTCGTATGGTTTATGCGAGTGTATTAATAACCATTACATGAGAGTTGCATACGCTATTTTATCTACACCCAATAAATAATGAAGAACTAAAAATATTATAATATTAGGTATTTATATTGAACACAATAATAGTAGGTAATCAATCGTATTTCTTTGAAAAATTCTACAGAATTATAATTAATGGTATAACCAAGGAAAATACAACAATGAGAAAAAAACATGAAAAAAAAGTCTTTGCCGAGGTTTGGAATTGAACCCGGGACGTTTGTGATCACTGCCCACGCCGCTGACCTCTCGTCTATGGAAGCACATTCGACTTGAACGAAAACTACATATCTGTTGCATTTGTCAAATGAAAAATATAATCCTTTCCATTCTATTTTTTTCTTGTCTAAGACATCTGTGGAGGAGTCGCTGGTAATTCTTCTATAACACTGCTATAAGACATTATCATTCGATTATCGAAAATTGACTGAATTCTTCAAAAATTCAATACCTACTGATTTTGACTTGACAAACGTCAAAATGCAAAGCTTGAACATCATGCTTGATTGAAAAATAATGGGTTTCTATTGGTTGAAAATCTGTATTGTAATGAAAATCTGTATCGTAATGGATTTCATTATAAAACGGGTGGTGGGCATATAAGTGTATTATTAGAGTACGGGTGTAGATAATAGTATATTATGCAACGATCGTGTAATGATGGTTATTAATATATGAGCATAAACCGGGATACGAAACGAGCCGAAGGTGAGTTTCGTATGGTTTATGCGAGTGTATTAATAACCATTACATGAGAGTTGCATACGCTATTTTATCTACACCCAATAAATAATGAAGAACTAAAAATATTATAATATTAGGTATTTATATTGAACACAATAATAGTGGGTAATCAATCGTATTTCTTTGAAAAATTCTACAGAATTATAATTAATGATATGACCACCGAAAATACAACAATGAGAAAAAAAAAATGAAAAAAGTCTTTGCCGAGGTCTGGAATTGAACCCGGGACGTTTGGAATCACTGCCCGCGCCGCTGACAATTCGGCCATGTAAGCACATTCGACTTGAACGAAAATAACAACATATGTGTTGCATTTGTCAAATGAAAAATATAATCCTTTCGATTGTATTTTTTTCTTGTCTAAGACATCTGTGGAGTCGCTGGTAATTCTTCTATATCACTGCTATAAGACATTTTCATTCGATTATCGAAAATTGACTAAATTCTTCAAAAATTCAATACCTACTGATTTTGACTTGACAAACGTCAAAATGCAAAGCTTGCACATCATGCTTGATTGAAAAATAATGGGCTTCTATTGGTTGAAAATCTGTATCGTAATGAAAATCTGTATCGTAATGGATTTCATTATACAACGGGTGGTGAGCATATAAGGGTATTATTAGAGTACGGGTGTAGATAAAATATATTTTTTTGTTAGTTTTTTTGATTTTTGACTGAAACTTGACTAGATTACATAGAATCTCCGTGATTCGTGTTTCATGTATTTGGAATTTCGAATGCTTAGTGAATCTAATCAATTTTGTGTGAATTGATTACATAGCTTCCAACATATGAATGCAAGGCAAAGGAAGGATTTTAATTTTTCTTTGATGTCCTAATCTATCACAACTTGAGGAAAAGGGTTATTATATAAATGTTTGGTCGGATCACATAACCTATGTGATAAAACGATTGAGAACTCTGATTCACAAATTCTTTCTACTACGAGATATTCTAACACGTAAAAATCTCATTATGATATACAACTCGTTAGTTGAATCTACATTAAGATACTGCATAACAATTTGGGGAGGTGCTTTCACAAGCACACTACAAAACCTACAAACAACTCAGAACACTCTACTAAAAATTATACTTCACAAAAATAAACTCTTTTCTACAAAATTACTTTATCAGGATAACAGTTTATTTCAAGTGAGACAAATTTACATCTACCAATGTCTCCTACGAATGCATCAGAATCATAAATACTTTCCGAGAAAGCCCCTCAATACTAGAGCAGCAACCAATCTTAACGTCGAAGTCAATCATTTCAAAAAATCGGTAACACAAAGATCCTTCCCTTATTATGGACCGAAACTATTCAATACTATTCCAGCTGACATAAAAAAAATCAACAATAAAAATAAATTTGAAAGTGAAATAAAAAAGCTTATTTTCAAAAATTCTGCGCAATTTGATATTTTCTGAAGAATCATCTGAAACCCTTCTCCAAATATTTGAACATACCCTTATATTGCAACTCAATAATCAGCATTTTCATTATCTATTTACTGTTCTCTGTTTTAAGTTTTCAAATCTAGTTTCCCAAGTTTCTAGTTGGGATTATTATTATTGTCTTCTTCTTGTAACTACCTGCCTTTATTCTTTTTCACTATTTATTCATTAAAATACCATATTTTGTTATTTGATTTTATTGTCTGAAAAGGACAAAGACATAACAGGCACCTGTGCCTAGGTCGTCCCTTTTAGACAAAATCTTTACCTAAAGAAAATAAAATGTAAAATGTAACATGTAAATGTAATAATTGGAACGGGCTTTCGAATAAAATTGATTGATTGATTGATTGATTGTTTTTTGAGGAAATATAGAATTCATTCGAAATTCCAAAAATTTGCTGCACTTTATCAGGAAAACACAAAACTAGTCAGCAACTTGTACCCGGTATTTTTCAGAGATAATTCAATTTTTCTTCAATCTTCATAAGCGAATTCGAAAAATACATCTTGTCAATAGCGTGTATCATGGAAACCTCGGAGCAGATGGCGATACATATGTTATGGAAGTAATGCCAAACCTCATTTTCCTAATAATTTTATGCCAAAGTGATTATCTTTTTCCATCATTTATTTCCCAAATCCAACAAAAAAAGAACTGAAAATCATGCACATTTCGTTTCGGTTTGTTCAGTTTTTTCGACCCAAAAACTGATGAAACTTGTGGTTCGATTGGGCATAGCTGCCATTGCCCCAGTTAAGTACTAAGACTCATTGCTAACAATCATGCCATGGCGGAGTTCACTTGCTGGGAATCTTAAAAAGTGAAAACCATTGTTAGAATTCAGATTCATCAAGTTTTACTTCATCAGCAACAACTCACTTGTTTGCCTTGTCAAATCACGAATCATCCAATTTACCATTGGTTTCCTCAGAATTGCGATGTCATAGACAAAAGCAATAAACAAATAGTTTCCTCTAGTAATACGTGTTATACAGGGTTTTTTATGATAATGATAGTCATAATAGGTCTTCATTTCCCAAAATGATATAACAAATACAAGTTTTCGAAATCCATACAAATTCAGGAGGGCAGACTCCTGATTATAATCCTACTCCAAAAATTTGCTGCACTTTATCAGGAAAACACAAAACTAGTCAGCAACTTGTACCCGGTATTTTTCAGAGATAATTCAATTTTTCTTCAATCTTCATAAGCGAATTCGAAAAATACATCTTGTCAATGGCATGCATCCTGGAAACCTCGAAGTGAATGGCGCTAAATATGTTATGGAAGTAATGTCAAACCTCATTTTCTTAATAATTTTATATAAAAGTGATTTCTTTTGTGTTAGTCAATCCTTTGACGGTTGAGCAACCATCTTTTCCCATCATTTCTTTTCTAAATCCAACAAAAAAGGAGAACTGAATATCATACACATTTCGTTTTGATTTGTTTAGTTTGTTTGATCAAAAATACTGATAAAACTTGTGGTTCGATGGGGCATAGCTGTCATTGCCTCAGAGCAAATATCAACGAGGATAACGGATTTCTTCTATATGTCTTGTCAAAAGGATAATAAAGAATTGCATTGAAAAATGAATTGAAATGTGGCAACCAATCCAGTTAAGTACTAAGACTCATTGCCAACAACCATGCCATGACGGAGTTCACTTGCTGGGAATCTTGAAAAGTAAAAACCTTTGTTAGATTTCAGATTCATCAAGTTTTACTTCATCAGCAACAAATCACTTGTTTGCCTTGTCAAATCACGAATCATCCAATTTACCATTGGTTTCCTCAGAATTGCGATGTCATAGACAAAAGCAATAAACAAGTAGTTTCCTATAGTAATACGTGTTATACAGGGTTTTTTATGATAATGATACTCATAATAGGTCTTCATTTCCCAAAATGATATAACAAATACAAGTTTTCTGAAATCTTATGCGGGGAAAAGCCGAAGTTCAGCTGGTTGTGTCCGAAGATACAACCTCTGTTTTTCATCTTAAGCTCCGTGATGATGACCGTTAATTGGCCGTTTCTGACAAACTGATTAACGAATCAACCTGAAAATTTCACAGTATGCATAAATTGATATGACTAAACGCCTAAAATATTTTAGACGATGCGGCATTGTCGCTTCTACTATAAAGTAGCGGCTTCTTTGATTTTTCAAATGGAACACCCCGTATATAATATCATATTATGATTCATTATCACTTTGTCAACGAAGTCATATACTATTTTCCTATACCTATCTATTGCCGTTTAGAAGATATAAATTAATTTCGATATTTCTTTTACCAAACATGAACTTTTATAAATGCTGATAATCTTGAACTCTCTTGCACTTGAACGATCAAATTTGAAATGGAGTGGAGTGATACTATGAGGATCTTCACTCCGAGTCATATTTTCATTCGCCTCATACAGGGTCTTCAAAAAATGCAGATACTTTGATCTCGTGAAGAAATAAGTGGAACTCAATTTTTTCAAATGGAACACCCTGTATATTTCAACATTTCTGAGCTCTACATTCAATTTTAGATTGACTTTGTTCAGATAATACTATTTAGATTTCGAACCGTTTTCGAGATAAACTGTTTCAAACAGGCGCGTAGACAGCTCAAGTTTATGCGTTTCCACCATTCTATCAAAACACAAATGCATAACGGCCTTCTTACAAACTCACCTTTCACAATTACTTAAATTATCAGGAAACTGTGAAAGAAAAACGTCAGATTTATTTAATCTTCATTTTTTTCATATATAAAATTGGAAAGTAGAAAAACAATAATTTTCGATAAAAATAAACTTCAGACTTTAGAGATAACTAACATTTGCCTTGTCAACGTAAGTAAAAATAAACCGTTATAATTATATTCGTTCATGTATTTATCATACTAGATATCAATATGAGTAGAATGAAAAGTATATACTTATATTGAACACAAGATGATGCAACAGAAAAATTAAATAATAAATTTGAATTTATTAACAATATATCAATGCATCAGCTTCTATGGGTAAGTCCCAGGAATGAATGTGTTATAGTGCTAGACCAGTTAACCGATCCTGAGATATTGTCAGACCAGGTAGAAGTCAATAGCATGCACTTTTTAATGAGAGGCATAATGTTAAAATCGCACTTTTTGGAAGCGGTATCTATCAAAGTGGAAACGCACGAAAGATCTTCCAGGACTGTTAGTGATGATCAATTCCTCCCGAAATACTAGATTATATATTCTGAGATATTCTATAATTTCGATAATAATTTTGAATTGAATTGCTGGATTCTACGATCTTACAGGGTTGCAGGGAGTAAAGGTGAAATAAAATTGTGATTGATTTTTCCTTCATTTATTATATTTTTTGATATCTCCCCATATTTTTTAATATATATTATATTATGTTATGTGACTGACTGATCATGGGGAGGGGGGTAATTACCCCCCCTTGTATACGCGCCTGGTTTCAAACGGAAACTGACGTGGTTTCCTTGTTCATCACTCATTTTTGTAAAACAGATTTCGATTGATGTTTTTCAATTAGTCACAAATAATACAATAAAAAGATAATTATTGAAATACTCAATTTTAGGCGTGTAGGTCATATTGATTTATGCATACTGTAAAAGTTTCAGGTTGATCCGTTGAATAGTTTGCCAGAAACGGCTATTTAACGCTCATCATGAAAATCCTTGTATATGAAACTCCTAGATTTTTTGACAGAAAATCAATCTCAATATCGAACTCAGATTTGTTTTTAATTTACCATCACCGAAAAATGAATCCGCGTCCTAATTTTTTGTCGCCAACCATAATATACATCTGAAACCCTCACAGAAATAGTTCACTCTCCGACCTTGTGTCCTAAATCATCATATCCCTTGCTATGAAGTTTTCCCTAGGGATTCTCCTGCGGCTATAAATGTTTGTGCAGTAAAACGAAGGAATCTACGTCTGGAATAGCCCCTGTATTCTCATCTTTACTGCATTAGGATAGCGTTTATTCTGGTAGTACGAATCGCTAAAGCTACTCAGGCAATATTCATAAACTGTGAGGTAATAATTGAGCTAATTCTAGGTGTTCCAGAGTTCGTAGTAATAACGAGGCAAAATGCATCGCCTCAGATAATGTATACGACCATTAACGCTGTTTGTCTAGTCCGTATTTTCATTGCTGGGCACGTATTTCCGGAAAATATGCTATCTGGATTCGATGTTCAAATCGACACCAGCTAAGGAGTGGCTGAACTGAGGAGTGTTTTATCTCTGCTGACACGACATGATCACTTATTATCAAGATCCATGAAAACCCTATTGCGTTGACCTATACTTGTGAAAGTCAAACTTAGGATATCTCTTCACTCTTGTTACAGAAAATTGTGCTTGGTATCTGAAACTGTAATTCATCTCCATTCTCTTCTGTTTCAGATGAAAATGGGTCGGTTGTGGCAACAGTCAATGACAGTCCAATAGAAATCAAACACTTCTTGAAGATCTGTGAGCAGAGGAAGAAATTTCCAGTTCTCTATAAGTTAGAGTTCGAGGTAAGTGGCTGGTTTCTTTCAGTTCCAACTAAGAACAGTGCCAGATTCATTCAATGTAGTTGCACAGCCGGTGGCTATGAATTTTTAGGCTGATTATCCATCAGTCATTCTAAGCCTCAGGCTGGATTCAGAAAGATCCGAAATCCAATCGTACGACGATCCGATAGCTTTCTGATTGGTCTAAATTTGAATCTAGAAAGCTATCGGATCGTTGTACGACAGGATTTCTGATCTGTCTGAATCCAGCCTTAGCTGGAAGATAAAATACTTGATCGAGACATTTGATTGTCCTTTGAGGAATTAGCTAATATCTAACTTTCCCAATAGTAGCTAGATTGAATAATCGGTCCCAATTGGCTACTTTGAGAACTGGTTCAGAATTAGTGATGATAAGAGTCAATACATGAAATAATCAAAGTTAATACCACGAGTCCTTCAAATTCAATCGATAAATTTTAATTTTCCACAAAAACTTTTTTATTTGGCAAACGTATGAAAACAAACCGATTGATAAAATCACGAGTCCGTAGGACGAGTGATTTTATCTAATTCGGTTTGTTTGAATGCTTTCGCCTCAAAATAAAAAAGTTTGAGTGTTTCGGAAATGAAAATTTATCTTATCAGATTTGAAGAACGAGTTGTATTTGGAGAGATTATTTTTTGAACATTAAAAGGAAGAACAATTTAATTGATCAGTATTTCATTCACATAGGAAGGAAAGGAGAATAGGTGAAAATTTTACAAATTTGAAATGTCAAACAACGATGTATGCCTTCTATGATCCAGAAGAGATATGATGCTTACGCAGTGCATATGATAATGCTTGCTGACGATACCAAGAGATGGCGTCACACCTCTCATTGTACAAGGTTGATAATTGAAAATTTCTTAAGAAATGAAAATCGCGCCAGAAGGAACATAAAATAATTCGTTATGTCGTTGTATCAAAATCTTTATACAACGGTTTCTTCTTATACAACAAAAAATGAATTGTATTTAATGAAAACTAATTGTACGCCATCTTCATTTGAGTTCAGGAAACCTTAAATATTTGAATCGGTTGTTCGCTATATCTGTCATAAAGTTGAGGTTATGAGCTATTTACGTGTTTGAGTGATCATTGAAATGTGTTGTTTATGTTGTTATTATGCTGAAAAAGTGAAAAATGAATGACTATTAATAATAAGGTAACTCTTCATTCATGATAATTTATATAAATATGAGACAGTTCAATAGAATCGACGCGGTGAACCTTATAGTTTTGACAGTTCAAAGGTAAACAACGTTTCATCAAGAAGGACTAGGCAGTTTTATCAGTATAATACGGAATGATTGGCTAGAATAACCATAGAATAACCCGCTACTATTGGTTGAAATGCCAAGAACATCACATTTTGACAAGTGAAAAAAATAATCGTAGATAACTTTATAATGTCAAGTGAAGATAGCGTTATAGCGCTAGCATATGAAAAAAGTATGTTCCTTGATCTAAAAAAAAACAACTTTGGCAACGTTACCGTATAATTTTGCATGCCAATAGCTTCTTTAATGACTAACAAATCCAAGGGTTTCGGTATACAGTATCGTACCCACCCAGAAAGATATAATACATTTACCGAGATTTGTGTTCTCTCTAGTTTTGGGTATATTGAAAACAACTAACTTTGTTCATTATTCAAGTGCTGGATGCTTTGGAATAAGTTATTAGTGATAACATCCAATTCCAATCCAGTCAAACACAACAACTAGTTTCGAAGAGCATTATTCGCACATCCGACAAAAAAGATCAAAAGCAAATCAGCATAACTCTGATACTCCCAAGATGAAGATCATATAATTGGTAAAAGCAATTTTAAATCGATTAGACAAATGAGTATCACGCATCTATTTCTCCAGTTTGAATACTCCAAGTTTGTTGAAATGAAGGCTCCATTGTTATACCAAAGGTTCCAGTTGTACCCATAATGGAAGAATGAAAAAGCAACTAAGTAATTTAACATTTTCTGTATACAAAATTTGTTTTGTGCTTTTGAAGTAAAAATTTCCTGCCTTCGAATTCGAGTCGTGGATT
The DNA here is from genome assembly GCA_032362365.1 of Zygogramma bicolorata. Classification (NCBI taxonomy): domain Eukaryota; kingdom Metazoa; phylum Arthropoda; class Insecta; order Coleoptera; family Chrysomelidae; genus Zygogramma; species Zygogramma bicolorata. The sequence goes on along the minus strand of JAVJAQ010004468.1, from coordinate 91,852 downwards.
GCTTGCATTTAGATTTACTGCTATGACAACTACCAGATATTCATCTAGAAATCAATCTACATGCTGTAAGATAAATAGGTGGAAATCGTCCTGAGTCAGATGTATCTGCAGTGATCTGTCACTTTTACTGTAGGGATTTTATATCGGAATATCTCAGAAAGCGATTGATTTCAGCGAAATATCCTAGAATAGAAAATTAATTAATTTTTAGTGATAGTTGTAGTGTCGGGTTCCTGCTATCGAATGAAGCAGAACCGCGTTCAAATCCGCTTTAGGTAACCTTTTTTTTTATTTCCCTCTTTAACGAAACAATTTCAATGAACTCATTTGAGCTATTGACCGATTTGATTCACATTATGTGTGCATAACATTATTAATTTCAATGTCAGACAGTTCTGGCATGAAATGTTCTTACCAAATCTTCCACGAGCTTTAATTTATCCCAAAAAATTTCTCTCGGTTGATAAAATATCCAGACATAATTTTTGTTACTTTATTTCCTTGGGTTTGTTTATTAAAACTCCAAACAACACTTCATTACTTTTATTACAACTCTTTCTAGCAATACAATAAAATCACTCAAATTGCTCCGCTAACTACCCAACGCTCTGTACTGAAACTCTCTGTAATAGAAATTCTCCACTTCGACTTCTGCACTTAGCAATACCAAAGCTCTCTCCGATGAAAACTTTGTAAAACTCTCCACTTCTCCACTTAGTTGGAATCTCTGATAACTATCTGAATAACTATCTTCTCCGCGATAAAGTGTCTCCTTTTATACTTGCGTACGCCTATGGAGAATCTTCGAGAGAGGTCTCGATTATGGGTATCGAATTTTCCACGCGAATCAAGAGTTCCTGGAAAAATGACCCCTCATATTATTCTCCGTTTATGAGCGACAGGGTAGGCGCTAGAAGTTTCATAACATTATTTTATTTTGTTTGGAAACTGATGATGTGCATGAACACGAGAATATTTTCTGTTCTTTAATGTTAAACTGCTAAACTCTCGAGAATCTTCGAGAGACTTCTCGATGATGTCTATCGAATTCTCTACGCGAGGAGATTTCGTAATACTATATTAATATTGCTTGGTACTCCACTATTATTTTCTTTTTTGAAAAAAGAATTATGTATTATATGTTGCTCCGATTACGGTTCTCGTGAGGCCTTGTTGTTTCATTGCATTACTGGCCTTTTTAGGCCATAATCTTTCAACCTACCCTTGTCATAAGCTACCCTTGAAAACATTGAAATTTCTATAATATGTCTTCGAACTTTAGAATACACTGGTGAGAAATCAACGAAATATACACTCACACTCGCTATCAGATTTTTCTTCTTCTCTGTCTTCCAATATGAATGGAAAAAGTGGGACATATAACGTAACTGCCGAGTATAACGGTTATGTAGATTACTACGCTCCGAAGAGGGTAATTCAAATTTTTCAAATAAAAAATTGATCGTTTTTTTAAGCATAGCTCCTTTATTTTGGGCGATAGAAAATTTTTTTCGGAAAAGATTTTGTAGAGCTTTTCAAGAGCTCTAAGACTATATGAATAAAATCACTTAAGATCCCTTAATTTTTAAATGGGGAGAGTTCAACGCGCTTGACTTAGGTGATGTTCGATCGTAAATGTAGGTGTTAAACGGCTATATCTCGCCGAATATTCACTTTAAAGAAAATCTACACACAGGGAAATTTTTGTCATTGAAAAAGCTTCAATTTAGTAATGTATCATTTTTTTCGTATCTTCAGTATTTTGAGAGATATTTATAAGAAAAGGGTTAAAAACACTAAATTGAGAAAAATCGTTTTCTCCTTAAACTTCAATTTTTCTAAAATGAGACATTTTAAATTGGTTAAACTTCGTGGGAGTATTAATTGTACATATATAAAGAAAATCACAAAAGGGTGAAGATCAATTTGAGTCAGGGGGTACTTTGGAGGTTGTTTTCACAGACTTCGTAGAAAAAAGCGGGTACCGATCTTATTTTGATCATAAGTCGGTCAATTTTCCTGCTAGGAAATTTTTTTTTATTTGTTTGAAAGCTCTAATCGAATACTTCAAAAAAGATTCTATGAGCTGTCTTCGAAAAATGCAAATTTTTCTTGTTATTTTGCTTTAAATCTTCCAATTTTTACATTTGACGAAAAAAGCTAAGCATTAATTTGTTGTATCTCAGTTCTTATGTGTTGTGAGAAAATTATAAGGAAAGCATTGTTTTTATTTTTTCAAAAGCTACAATTTGCCTCTCCACACTTTTTTTGATAAAATGCATAGTTTTAGAGTTATTTGCAAAGAACCATTTGAATAAGTCAATTTTTTCGTCAAAAAACTGTTACTTTCAACTTCGAACTCAAAAAAATATTACTTTTACGAAAAAAACGTATGGAACATTTTTTTCTCAGAATTACTTCAATCGTCGATTCCTACAGTTGAAATGTTATAAAAATTTCCACCCCCGTAATGGGGTGGCAACCACCCCCAAGGCTCTAGCGTACAGCGTCATGATTTAGAAAATGATCCTTGAGCTATTACCTATCTTCTGTGAAAATTTCAGGTAAATCCATGGTGGACGAAAAAATTGCGAGCCAAAATGCTTCATTTCCTGAACTATTTAGGGCTTTGTCATATTCCCGTAGTATTTACTTAATATTTCCCGAGAATTTGTTTTCCGCGAATTGTGTGGTAAACCTGAATTGAATAGAAATTTGTGGTTACATTTACTGTAGGTGAAATATTTATTGAGAATACCAGGTGACAGGCGGCGGTAGCCTTGCATTCAGTGGCGGATCCAGGATCAGGTCAAGGGGGGGTCTATAACTCAAAATTTATATATATATATATATTTATATATATATATATATATATATATATATATATATATATATATATATAAAAGAAAATTATGAGCTACCGTATAGCAACAACTAGTCAAGATCCAAAAAAAAGGAGGTAAAGTAGGTTCGAAACTTTACTTTTTTTAAATCGAATCGAGTTGATTCAACCTAATCAACAGCATATTCTACTCATACATAGTATATTCAAATCGTTGGCATAAACAATACTCATCACAAATGTAACAAGTCTAATTTTTCAAATACTGCGCCAAAAAGGATCCAATGGCAGCACTGTCAGAAATTTCTTGAACTTTTCCCCGATAAGCCTGACAAGTGTCAATTTTCTTTAAAGTGTCATCGAGAAAAATTGCAATTTGGTAGTAAAAAAAAAGGATTTTATTTTGAACAACATGAAGAGGACTCTATTTTCATATTTTACTCGGCTATATATATTATATATATATATATATATATATATATATATATATATATATATATATATATATATATATATATATATATATATAAGGAAAGAAGGAACAATTGGTGAGTCCAAAAATTTCAAGCGAATTTTTGTTTGTATGTTTGTTGGGGTAACATTCAATCCAGATCTTGTTTGTACTATTTTTAGTTTTTGGAATTGAATTGAATAAATTGATGAAATTGGTTGTTAAAAAATGAAAGTTGACTAATGTTTGAATGTAGCCTGCTCTTAAGTTTTCAATGGAATGTAATAATAATTATTAAAGTTCTTCAATTTTAAAGCAAAAAAATTCATTCTATTTAATTTTTTGTCTTGCTCATGTGACACTTTTTCGTTCCCTAACAAAATTTGGAAATTAGGATCCGATAAAAATTGGAAAAAAAATCTTTTATTTTCCCAATGCGGGGGGATTCCGGACCCGAAACCCCCCTGTGGATCCGCCACTGCTTGCATTGTAACCACGTATGCAACTTAAAACTGCGCTAGGTAGGTAGGTAGGGTGTGAAATTTTCTCACTGAATACCACGCATAATTTATATCTTTGGAAATGTTTTTCTCTGCCTACGAACATTTCAATAAAATTGATATCTTTCATCGCATCGGGATAATTTTCAAAATATTCGTAATCTCCGGAAATAATTCAAACCCTAGTGATATTACAAGTGAAAATCCGGCAGATTTTCCACCGAATATCCGCCACGTCCGTCCAAAACTAATTTTCAATACTCAAACACAATTGAGGAAAGACCCGCTCATCCCGTCAAACCCCGAATAAAAAAAAATTCGTCGGATAATAAATCTCGCACATATTGGAGAGCTGTCGGACGGGTCGAGCAGCCGAACAATCGCAATCCCTCGATACCGAAACAATGGCGCGTCGCATCACGTCGTCCAATCGACGGAGATAATTCCTCATACACCGGATTCGAGATCGAATTTGCGATTTGTTCGGTACATCCTCGGACCGACTGTAATTACTACGAATTGAACAAATGTCACTCGCATCCGTGCGATTCATCGAAATTCGGTGGACGCAAGGATGTATCTGGTGTCAGGAGTGGGATTGACAGGCGATATTTCGCCATTTCGAGGATATTGGGATTATGTTATTACAATGAAGGAGGTGAGAGAATGTATTCATTCATTTGAAGATCAGATTAGATTAGATTTTCATTCGTCCACATATTTATAAAGAACTCATACAAGTTATAGGACACGTCAACAACTCATGGCAAGTATATGAATGAATGAATGAATGAATGATTTATTCACGCAAATCAGGTTGGTTACAGTTTTCACATTGACTAATATATTAAAACTAGGATATATAAAAATATTTGAAAGTCATGCATATAAGCAAATAAAAGAAGAGAACCACAAAGCCAGAAGGCTGTCTGTGGTGAGAATTTAATAAAATTAGAAAAAATATAAATAAAATAAAAGACATGCTAATCATACTCAATTAATGCACGTACACATGGCAGTACTAAGGCATGGAGCAGGCAGACAGAAACTCACAAAGTAAAATAGAAGATCCGTGATAAAAGTAACTATGAATAAAATAAATTATGTATTTCAAGTCGAGGTAAGTTGCGAACACGGTTTTTCATTTCTTTTTTGAAATAATTCGAATTGACAATTTGTTTTAGGTGTAATGGGATACTATTGTATAATTTCAGACTCAAGTAATTGTAACTTTTTTGTCCTATAGTTTTATTCATCAGGGGCACTATGTAGTTAGACAGCTTGTATCTTGTATCATAGATATGATCATTTTTGTTAAAGTCATGTTTCATTTTTTGCATTCTTATGTATATATCTATATATAGAACTATAGTGAAATTACACAATTTACTTTCATTGCATATAAATTAAAAACAATACATATATTAATTGAAATACATATTTGCCAATGATATTATTCAGTGAAATCTTCAATACTGTAGGGTACGATTTCCAACAATAGTAGTCCTAATTTTGCCTTGAATTGATCTAACTTATCGACTATTCAATGGGGAGTTATTCCTATTGCGATTCATTTGAATATAAAAAATGGCGACATGACCCGTTTTATCCCTACTTCTTCGGGGCAGAATTTGAACAACTACATCACGAAACAAGAAAAAATGTTCTCACCTTTCCAAAGAGGATAACGAATACTGAATCCTATCCTTGAACATTTTTCACTTGGTGAATTGCTTTCGGGGATTTCGAGCCGTCAATGTATTTGGTGTCAGAGGAGTATCAGGAGTGGGACTGACGGACGGTATTTCGACATTTTCAAGAGATTGAGATCATGTGATTCCAATGATGAATGTAAAAGAATGTCCCCATTCATTTGGAATTATTCCATGTCAGTGACTCAAATAACTGGATTCTACTGCGATTTGTGTGAATATGAACGGTGACCAGACCCCTGTCTTTTTTGAAGACACCTATTACTCGACACGGTATAAAATTTTGAACTCGTTGACCTCTTTAAAAGAGAATTACAAATACTGCTTCCTATTTTGAAACATATTTAACAAGAATTGATTCATCACAAGGTAAATTGCCTTTGGATATCTCGAAAATTAAATAACTCCTAATAATGAGCAATTATAACAATTGAAAATCTACACGATTTCAGTCAACATATCACGAAAATTCATTGAAAATCGGTGTGTGCGAGCCGTCTATGTATTTATGGTGTCAGGAGTGGGACTGATGGGCGGTATTTCGCCACTTTCAGGAGATCAAGATCGTGTGATTCCAATGATGAATATAAAAGAATGTCCTCATTCATTTGGAATAATTCCATTTCAATGACTCAAGTAACTGGATTTTATTGCCATTTGTGTGAATATGAACGATGACCAGACCCCTGTCTTTTTCGAAGCAAATTTTGAAAACCTATTACTCGACACAGTATGAAATTTAAAACTCTCTGACCTTTTCAAAAGAGAATTACGAATTCTGTTTCCTATTTTCAAACATATTTAACACGAATTGATTCATAAACGATGAGTTTTGGAACCTTTGGTGTAAAAGTTGAAACTTTTCCTAGAGATCAATTACCCTAACACCAAACTGATATTTTTGCACTCGACGCGCGTTTCGCTAACAAGGTTAGCATCTTCAGGAGAAGAAAATTGATAGTAAGTCTAGAGCTGTGGTTAGTTATTTATATACCTAAAGTTTTCCGGTCCGATATGGACTTCGTTTGTTGCTGTTAATTATTCTAATTAATTTCTCGGTAATGAACTGACTACCTGCAAGTTCCGTCATCTGTTAGTATTGATTTCTGATTACTTCCTCAACAATAAATTGAAAAGCGGGCTAAAAGGAATAGGTCCCTTGTCACCATTCAAGCTGTTTTTACATTTTGCTATTTCTAGACTCTCACTTGCATCGAGTAGTCTTGTGTCATGCACATGCTTTATCAGTTTCAGATTGCTTTCAGCATTTTTGTGATCATTGTGTAGAACGTGTTGGGCGACACTGGATTTTTCTACTCTTCCGTATTTTATATGTGCAAAATGCTCTTTGAAACGGGTTTTAATAGCTCGCAAGATTGCAACAACAAGTACATCGGCCAGAGCCTCAATTCATTTGAAATCAATCCATTCGAATAGCCAGAATAATCGTTCTCTGCATACCTCTTGAAACAACAACCATATCGAAAAAGTGTGATATATAACTATGTGCGGTTTTTACACAGAAGAGAAATACATGTACTATGTTCTACTGTATATTCGAACTATACAACCAATAAATAGCCAAAAAAAATATATTTTTCATGGTCATCCCCGATAAACTTATACTTTCATGTTCCTTGAAACTATCGTGTGTTACCCTCCGAGTTTGACCCATGTTTCACGATACACATAATTCGTTACCATCGAAATAAAAACGAATGTCCCCATCAAACTAACAACTAGTCGAGAGTCAAAATGGTATTTCTCCGCTAATATCATCAAGAGTCACCTTACACGTGATAAACCGATACTATCAAAATCAACAAGCCATGAAAGTCGATTAGCAGAAGCGAATGCTGGTACACTCACCTATCGAATATTCCGACTCACTGCTTCTAATTAAATGAATCACTTGATATCAAAGCGTGGCAGGGAGCATGCGGGAAATTTAATTAAATGTTTCCAGAAGCACTACAGAGATGAGAACAGAAATTAATGAACTCATAGGTATGGATCAAGTGGAATAATCGAGACAAGTCGAGACACGATTGCTTTGGTGCGAGAGATTGTTTCGCGAGGAGAATTCAATATATCCGAGACATATTTGTATAAGTTCTTGTCCTGGAGATGACGATTTGGTTTGCACGAAACTCGCGTAGAATGTTTTTGCTTCATTTTTTTTATATATAGATTCACACAAAAGGAAAGCCCTGTAATGTTCAAAGAACACCGCGTGAATCAAGGGACAGAGAAACGAATTACAATTCACTTTGAGTTTCTGAAGTTTGTCATCCTTGTAGATATTGTGGAACGAAGGATCTATAGAAGAGAGACAAGTCTCCGACCCTTCAACGATGTTCCAATGAAGTGAGCGAGTCTGTGAGCGAAGAATCACCAACAAGACGGATTGCCTTTCTCTGAATAGAATCGAGAAGCCTCAATGAATGTTTTGGTGCCGAACTCCACACATGAGAACTGTACTCCAAGACAGGTCGTATCTGAGCCTTGTAGATCATTAGAAGCTGACGAGAAGTGGAGTATGTTTGTAGGAATAGTTATTCCTGACATCTGAATATTAGACGATGAAAGATCGGCTTTTCTTGAGAAGAGACATGCCTGAGTTTTCGTAGCATTAAATTCCACCAAGTTCATGTTACCCCATTGTATTATTTTTACCAAGTCGTCGTTAATTTTATTGACGTGAATGTCTTTGAATTTCTGTTTCTGGAGCTGGTACTACTGCAAGAATTTCCATTGTCACTTTCTTCACTACATAATGGGACCGACAGATTTTCCGTCCGACGTTTTGCCTTTTGCCGTTTTCTCTTATAGGTGTCATATTGAATTTCAACAGCTTTCACCCTTCCTTTTAAATTTCATAAGTCACCCTTGCATTCCTGAAGTTTCGAAATATACAAAACATATCTCTGTCGTGGTGAAATTTGATTTCATTGAGGCCGTGTCTAGGACCACGCTAACGTGGATCTCGGTTCCATTATTTGTTCACGCAAAATGCGTCATATGAAGATAGTGACGTTTAGTAGGTAGCGGAAATACATCCGATAGTAGTATATTATGCAACGATCATGTATTGATAAACATTACATGAGAGTTGCATACGCTATTTCATCTACACCCGATAAATATTGAAGAACTACAAATATTATATTTATATTTGTATTGCGCACAATAATACTAATTAAAAGCATTTTTTTGAAGAATTCTACAAAATTGTAATTAATGGTATAACTTCGAGAAATAAAACGATGAGAAATGAAGAGAAGATCAAAAATTTAAAAAAAAATTGATTACTCGAGGACGGAATCGAACCCATGTCTCTCCCAACTAGACCAACTAACTTGTGTAATCTCAGCGCCTTACACCGCTCGCCTACGGAGTGCTCAGAAACTTTGATTGTAAAAATAAAGAAATGGATCATGCATTAGTCAAATGAAAAATTTAATCATTCTAACTGTATTTCTGCCGGTGAAGGTGTCGATTCTCCCATATCGCTGGTATCAGACATTTTGTTATGATTATCGAAGTTTGGCTATATTCTTCAAAAATTCAATACCTATACCGATTTTGACTTGACAAACGTCAAATGCAGAGCATGAACATCATGCTTGATTGAAAAATAATGGGTTTCTATTGGTTGAAAATCTTTATCGTAATGAAAAATCTGTATCGTGATGGATTTCATTATAAACGGGTTGTGGGCATATAAGTGTATTATTAGAGTACGGGTGTAGATAAAATGTTTTTTCATATTTCAAGCAATGCGAAAGTACAAAACAATGGTGCAAAATAATCAGACGCAATTTTGGAAATACAATCTCCAAAATCGTGTTTATTATTATTGTGAAGATCATTTCAACATAAGTGTGCTATATTGATATAAAGCTCAGTGTGAATTAGTCAGAAGCAAGTTTTGCGTTAGCTTTTTAGCAGTGAAATATTCGGTTTTAAACTAACCTAATTTACAAACTTATGGGAATATATATTTATAACATTCATCTCTGCTTTGGGCATTAAGTTATGGACCCCTCTACATTAAATACCTCGCAGCTTCCACTCATTTGATCTCTGCGTACCTATAATTGAAATTTGATGCAGAATATGCTGTCATCATAAATATATCTATGTTCGGTGAACTGTCCGATTGTGCTGGGATAAACCACTTCTAATCAATCGTTTTGAATTCACTACAATTCTAGATTCACTAGATATCGCAACGGAAATACAGATTTGAAATATTTCACCACTAACGCAGTATGAATATCGACGACGATAAATCCAATGTTGTGTCGTCTGATGTCACATTTCGTTCCGAACGAATAGTAATGCGTTTTGTGAGTTTCCTTCCTAATTCTTTGATTTTTATATAATACTCAGTGGCGGATCCACGAGGGTTTCGGGTCCGGACCCCCCACATTGGAAAGATAAGGGTTTTTTTTTTTAATTTTCATCGGCTCCTAATTTCCAAATTTTGTTAGGGAATGAGAAAATGTCTCATGAGAAAGACAAAAAAATAAAATATAATAATTTTTTTTGCTTTAAAATTGAAGAACTTCAATAATTATTATTACATTCCATTGAAAACTAAAGAGCAGGCTACATTTAAACATTAGTAAATTTTCTTTTTTAACAACCAATTTTTTAATTCGCGGTTGTTCCGCAGATTCTACATAACTCCGAAATCGCATGAAAAATGTAAATAAACAAATGGATCATTTATTAGAAAGCGTGGAAAGTACAAAAAAACAAATTCAGAGATCATTCAAGACCCCTCAAAGACCCATTATAAAGAAAAATTTCCGATAAAAGGCTATTTTTGAAAAAATGTAAACAAATTAATGAAACAGTGTCGAAATGGTGCGGAAAAAAACTTTCACAGCTTATTAAATATTTTTGCCAAATGAGAAAGAACTTCGAAATACATGGAATGATAGCTACGGGTTTCCTTATTATCTTGAATTTTGAATCATTGAAAAATGTCAGTTTTTGCCTGAGTTATGAAACAATTCGTCCACCAGCCTCCAAGCGAATGCATAGACAACAGAATTCCTATAGAGAAAGCGGCAGCTAAAATGAGGAGAGTTTTGGGTCCCTTCATCTCGAAAACTGTTGAGTTTTCGGAAAAAATGACGAGGATCATTTTAGTAGATAATGGGACGATCTTTAATTTTTGTATGAACGAAAATACTCCAATTCGTATATTTAGCCAGATATTGGCGGGAAACCCATTTTTCTGGGTTTGGGGGCCATTTTCGGCCATTGCCATGAACGCAAATTGAGCCACAAGTGAAGAACGCATAGACTTGTTCACAGCTTTCCCTAGTTTGGGATCTTCAGTTACTGGACTGAATATCAATATGAATTTTATAGAGTCAAATAATAACTGAATGAAAAAATACCCTTCCAGTTATAATATGACGATAATAACGACTCGACAGAGAATATTCTAGACAATTTTATATTCGAGATTGAATGCCTCAGTTGAAAGATTTTTTATTTTTGGACTGGCACTAATATGCCGTCGTAGGATGCAAATCCCCATCACCCGAAGAGAAATCAATTATCTATTGCGACAGCGGGTTCCAGAGATCCAGCAATCGCTCTCCGACAGCTCTCCGGAAGAACGATAATGGTCTGAAGTCTGCGAAATAAAATCGATCACGATCCCCGAGCGATTTATACGAATGAATCTCTCGACGGACAAAGCAATATTTCGGAGTTAATTAGTGCATCCGCTGCCAGTCTTGATAGAGTAATCGAGAGTTGGAAGATGAAGGAACGGTCTTTTTTTTTATATACAGATGCAGACGAAAGGGAAGCCCTGTACCGCGTGAATCAAGGGAAAGGAGATACGAATTAACATTCACTTTGAATTTTTGAAGTTTGTAGGTCTTAGGAAAAACCTCCTTCGGAAAGAAGTTCCAAAGTCCGGCTTTTCTATTGAAAGAAGATCCCTGAGCAAGAGAGATTCGGTATCAAAGCTCATAACAAAGGGGTGAAAATACTCATCGGGTCATCCGTGTTGATACTGCCAAGGATGGAACGACTGACGACGATTCAGAAGAGCACCGACCGTGAAAATATCTACACTAGAGAGACCCTTCTACGATGTTCCAACGGAGTGAGCGAGTCTGTGAGAAAAGAATCACCAACGAGAAGGATTGCCTTTCTCTGAATAGGATCAAGAAGCTCCAACAAATGCTTTAATGCCAAGCTCCACACATGAGAACTATATTCCAAGACGTATCTGTCTTCATTAGAAGCTGACGAGAAGTGAAGTATTCACAAGTGGAGTTCCCCAGGGATCTGTTCTTGGCCCGCTCCTCCTCGTTGTTTATGCTAGTGATCTTGCTCTTCATATAAAGTCCAGGAAGTCGTTTTATGCCGATGATACTATACTATATGGAAATGCCTTAGTCGAACATCATTCCCTTCAAGAAGACCTCAACTCGATTAGTCAGTGGTGTGAGGAAGTTCCATAAAACTCTACAAAGCATACATTCATGGAGTATGCAGGTCCAGTGTGGTGTCCTGTTCTGGTGCGCGATAGGGACCTGTTGGAAAATGTACAGCGTCGAGCCACACGTATTACTTTTGGTGAAGTGCGCCCAACCTATCCCGAAAGACTGAAGATGGCACAACTGCTAGCTTTTGACCGACGTCAGCTCCGTGGGCACCTCATCATATCTTTCCATATAGCTGAGTATGTTTTCAAAAATGATTCGCGGTTGCGTGGTCACACACTCAAATTAAAAAAGGAAAAATTCGTAAAGAGGCAGAGACTATATTTTTTGGTGAATCGTATTTCCGAAACATGCACTAACTTACCCAACGACGTTATGAATTCTGACTGAGTGAACAGTTTCAAAAACAAAATAGACATTTGCTTAATCGCTTCTATACATATATTATTTATTTTTCTTTTTTTTCATGCATTGCATTAACTTGTTGATATCCTTCGTTTTTAGGCTTACATAGGACTTTGTCCTTAGCCTTTATTTATATGTAATAATAATAATAAATAATAATAATAATATTTCTTCGCACGAAACAGGCATCCAAGCTTCTAGGAAGCACTTTTAGTGATCGATCGCACATGGTTTTTCCATAAGAGATTTTTACTGATCGTAATTCTTATCATCGAGATACTCGACATTGCAGGAATAGTTACTCCTGACATATTAGATAGAGATAGACAAGCTTTTTTAAGAAGAGACATGTCTGGGTTTTCCCAGCCTCAAATTGATATAACCCTTCTTCTATCATTTCCACAAAGTCTGGAAGAGAAACCAGTATGAAGAGAAAACGATAAATCTTTGGTACAGCGATGCACGGATTGATACAAACCCCGAGGGCTTTTACTTGAAAATGATGTGCATGTCATTTTCTTCATCGGAAATCATGAAGTGCTCACAGCTCTTCTAACGTGTACACACCAACGTTGATATACAAAACAAGCAAACAAAACAAGCTAATGCTGACACGATATTGTTGCTAGCACACATTATCTCAGTACTAAAGATATAGGTAGTCAGCTTCTTTCTCAAAAAATACAAACCTCCTTGGTAACTACTACACTAGGTTCCAGAAATGTCACGTTACCGTTTTATTAACCATTTTTTCGAGTACAGTCTTCAGCGCTCCCCATCACTCAAGGCCGGTCCACTTTCAGTATCGAAAACGTCGTTTATGTTTCAGTGGGTAATCCAAATGTTGCTATTTGCAACAATCCTCGTGAATCATAACGGAAATCCACGATATGAGAAAGCTGAATTTCGAAACATTTTAACTTCTACGTGAAATTTGTTTCTGTGCAATGTCTACTTGAAACACAGAATATGTTGAAGCATTGTTCAAAGAGAATTAAACAATGGTTGAAGTTGAGCTCACAAATGATTATTCCTTGTTCATTTCATGAAATTATTTCGAATGATTGTGGATATAATAGTATGCAACCCTTCTTTCACGCAAAGCTTTTTGTAAATTCAATTTTTCTACCTCAAAGTTCAAATGAAAGTTTGATGTGACACACTGCATGCCTATTTTGAGCATACTTAGTAATCCTGTTCACAGGTCATTCCAGAATAAGATCGAATTTCAAAGTCGATTCCTATCCTTATGAAAATAATGGAGTAATTCTTAACCTACAATCTGAAAAAATAAATAATCAACACTGAATCTATACAAGTGTGGAGAGTTTTTTAATGAGCAGATTCTCACGAAAGGGAAGACCTGTACTGTTCAAAGAACACCGCGTGAATCAAAGAACAGGAGAGGCGAATTAACATTAACTTCGAGTTTTTGAAGTTTGTAAGCCTCAGGAAAAACCTCTCTCGAAGGAGTTCAAAAGTTCAGCTCTTCTTGGGAAATAGACTACTAATCTAATACTAAGCGTCAACTACATCCTCTTGGTCATCAACTTCTTGTATAACTCAATTTGCCTGTCAACAAAATACAAGAACTATTACTTATAAGAATACTTATCCTTAACATTTCGAAATCCAAATCCCATTCTGTTGTTTAAACTAATTCAGAAATATTTATCGCCGCTGCTTCTGTGAAATATCTGAGATTTGACCTAACACGTCCAAGACGTTAACAAAGATTAGTTTTTGTACATTTTTCATAGTCAAATTTGAGTTATACAAGAAGTTGCTGTTGTTCATTCGAAAGGAACTTAGAAAATGGTCTTTCCGGGAGTTAACCCGTGTGAAAAATGTTGAAATGTTCGACGTTTTGACATGCTGGAGTTATCATCGAGAACTTATAAACATATCTCTATCAATACAACGGAAATGCACTAAAACCCTGGTGTGTTGACTTATACCTGAAAAAACTCAAGCTTAAATTCTCGATATCTCGCATTTCATGAATCTTGTAACGTAACGTCATATTTTCTGCACGCCCTACGGCACTTTTGTAGGTTATAGGAATTTGAAAACACTCTGACAGAACTTTTAATTCGTGATTTCAAATTATTATTTTGGCATTTTTTTTTGCTTGACACGTAACAACCACATTGTCACTAATGCTGGAAAAAATATGTTAAACTGGGAAATCCTAAAAAACAATCGGTAAATCACACGAATATACCTTCCACCGAAGTAAGTTGTGAAAGGTCATCCAGAGTGATGTTTGTTTTCATCACAATAATCTCCCTTTCTATTATCAATTGCGTCCATTTTGATTCTGTGAGTTTCTTTTATTTTCGAAATGTGTGTTAAAACTGTCATATATTTTCCAACACTTAGAAATAATTTACTTGCGGTAGCTTCTCAATACATTATGGAGATGGATATTGATATTAGATTCGGCACTATAATAGCACAAACGACGCAAAATGATTCATTATGAAAGTAACTAGAAGTAAAAAATTTACTCAACAGTAGCAGTAGTAACGATGAAACCGTGGGAAGTACAACGTGAAATGAAACGAACAAAACTACATGTTGAGTTTATCGGTTCTTCTAGTTAGGGAGGCGAATAGGGGAATTTTCGGTAATACTCGAGCGTGGCAGTTTAAGATATGAGAGATACCTTAGACCTAATAGAACAACCTTGTAAAGTATTTAGCTCTATATGTAGTGACGCGCGCCTAGGATAGACGATCAGATTAGTAAAAAAAAATCGATAGTCTGAAATACTCGAGCGCGTCAGATTAAGATATTGGGGGTTGATTTTAGTGTTTTAAGACTATATTTAACTAATCTGACGATAAGTCCTTGACGCCGCCGAGTTATAGGGTCGCGAACTTGTAAAAAAAAAACGTTAATCCGGCATTCTCGAGCGCGATTTTTTATTTTTTTATTTCGAAGAATATAATCTAAAACTTACTAAAAATACAAAATCTGCCGGTTTCCGCATGACCGGAAGTGTGGAGGAGCCATTTCGTCTTCCTAAAAACGCGTTGCGGCATATAAGTCGCGAACGATACATTTTACAAAAAAAAAGTTTAAATAAACAAAAAAGGTAATTTTATTCTACACAAAAAAGGTCTCTTTACACTTTTGTCCAAAGTTAAAACTTTTTGACTTGAAGCATCATAAAAACTCAAATATCGCCAATTTGTGGAGGAATGCTTACAAATCCGACATCACTGACCTTGCACCAACCGATCATGGGTGAAATGAAAATAATAATAAATTCGAGTTCACGTGGTTTATCGGGAATCAATTGCCCGAACGATACATTTTACAAAAAAAAGTTTAAACAAAAAAAGTAATTTTATTCTACACAAAAAAGGTCTCTTTACACTTTTGTCCAAAGTTAAAACTTTTTGACTTGAAGCATCATAAAAACTCAAATATCGCCAATTTGTGGAGGAATGCTTACAAATCCGACATCACTGACCTTGCACCAACCGATCATGGGTGAAATGAAAATAATAATAAATTCGAGTTCACGTGGTTTATCGGGAATCAATTGCCCGAACGATACATTTTACAAAAAAAAGTTTAAACAAAAAAAAGTAATTTTATTCTACACAAAAAAGGTCTCTTTACACTTTTGTCCAAAGTTAAAACTTTTTGACTTGAAGCATCATAAAAACTCAAATATCGCCAATTTGTGGAGGAATGCTTACAAATCCGACATCACTGACCTTGCACCAACCGATCATGGGTGAAATGAAAATAATAATAAATTCGAGTTCACGTGGTTTATCGGGAATCAATTGCCCGAACGATACATTTTACAAAAAAAAAAGTTTAAATAAACAAAAAAGGTAATTTTATTCTACACAAAAAAGGTCTCTTTACACTTTTGTCCAAAGTTAAAACTTTTTGACTTGAAGCATCATAAAAACTCAAATATCGCCAATTTGTGGAGGAATGCTTACAAATCCGACATCACTGACCTTGCACCAACCGATCATGGGTGAAATGAAAATAATAATAAATTCGAGTTCACGTGGTTTATCGGGAATCAATTGCCCGAACGATACATTTTACAAAAAAAAGTTTAAACAAAAAAAGTAATTTTATTCTACACAAAAAAGGTCTCTTTACACTTTTGTCCAAAGTTAAAACTTTTTGACTTGAAGCATCATAAAAACTCAAATATCGCCAATTTGTGGAGGAATGCTTACAAATCCGACATCACTGACCTTGCACCAACCGATCATGGGTGAAATGAAAATAATAATAAATTCGAGTTCACGTGGTTTATCGGGAATAAATTGCCCGAACGATACATTTTACAAAAAAAAAGTTTAAATAAACAAAAAAGGTAATTTTATTCTACACAAAAAAGGTCTCTTTACACTTTTGTCCAAAGTTAAAACTTTTTGACTTGAAGCATCATAAAAACTCAAATATCGCCAATTTGTGGAGGAATGCTTACAAATCCGACATCACTGACCTTGCACCAACCGATCATGGGTGAAATGAAAATAATAATAAATTCGAGTTCACGTGGTTTGTCGGGAATCAATTGCCCGATGCGTATGAAAATGGTGTTGTATCGCCGGATATTCTGGGCAACGAGAATGACACTGAGGACAGCAATGACGAGACGCTTGATTCAGGTAAATTTTTGTACTTCTATAATATTCTCTCAACAAAATTACTGAATAGAAATAATTGTTACGGATGTTGCAGGCACTCAGCGGGAAAGAATTGTGGATGAGGAGCCACAATATGAAAGTTCCAGTGAAGAAGAAGAAAATGAATTGTATTGAGCAAAAATGTAAAGGTCATACATAACAATTATAATACAATTTTTATATCATTTCATTTTTTTATACAATTAATAATACAATTCGTACTGCATTTCATCTACATTTACGTTGGTTGTATCTATCGCTTTATTGTCATTCTTAATTTTTCCGTTTTATCAAGGAGAGAGAAAGAAAAAAAAAACAAACAACCTTTTTCGGTCAGATTAAGAGAACCCACCAACGTTGTTGTCAGATTAAGAAAATATACTTTCAGGATACCGAGATAAACAGCCCCTATGAAAATCTGACGCGCTCGAGTATTTCAAAAAAACATTTTTTTTGCATTTTCAAAAATTCATCGTAACTTGTCGTCACGCCGAAATCGTCAGTTTTTTTAAAGGGAGCTTCCTTGGGGCCTACTCAACACCCCTTCCGAAAATCTGACGCGCTCGAGTAATTTTTTTTTGCATTTTTGACTACTTTATGTGCCTACCCCCACCACGCAAACCGGCAGATTAGTATACCGTTGTTATCAGAGGCACTTAGGGCATACGTGGTATGAATATCTGACGCGCTCGAGAATGCCCAAGTAACTGTTTTTTTTACATTTTTGAACAACCGTACACGCCAAATCCACCGCTAAAATGGTTTTTACCATACGAGCTTTTCTTTTCGAAATTATTTTATCTTTCGATTTCGATAGGTCTCGACGGCGCCGTTGAATTACGCCGTTTAGCTACCTCGCCTCCCTAACTATTCCAAACGCTATTAAATTTCAAATGCAAATACGAATCGAAGTATCAAACTGCCAAAACTGCTATTAGGTGGCCTGTCTACACAAATTTTGTTCAGTACGTAATGATTCCATTGGTTAACGAAACACCCCGTCGGTGTTTGGCCACTGAGACCGTCGGTATCAAAATTATCTAGTGAGCTGTCGCTTGATTGAAATTGAAGCTTTGAAAATTAGCATTTGCATCACCACCTACCGTCAAAAAATTTGAAGCTCTCACTCCGATTTCTCAGATCTGATTGAACAAAAGCTTGTGGTAGATTAACAAACCAAAAACTACGAAGAACAAAACATTTTTTTAATAAAATAATGACTTGCAAACAATAAATAACCTCTTCTTGTCTTGTCTAGGTGAACAGTGGAAATGAGTTTTTGGCACAGTGTGACGACTATTCATTGAAATATTAACTGCTGTGAAACATTGGTTTCTAAAAATAAAACGCATTTGGAATGGAATCATCATCTCTTCAAAAAAGATTTATGTTTTATCCATGTTCAGCTCATCAGTTATTATAATTGAATACAAGTTCATTTATTTTGCATGAGATATGCATCAGCGAAGTTGAACCAGATTGAACAAACATTCGTTTCGATCGATTAATCATACAGATGAATCATCAGAACATTCCAGGTTATAAATATGTCACTGAGCCGGATATTTATGATTTTGATTTACATTTCCATCAACAGCGTTGAAAACAACAAGAGTCGCTATTTCATTCATTTCTAGCGGTCGCCTTGATGAGATGAGCTAGTATTTGGAGAATTTGGCAGATCCAGGATTCCAATTCTATTTGCGTTTCGGTTATTTTTTCAAGAGATATTCTTCGACTATAAGGTACGTTCAAAGTTAATATGTATATGATGACTGCACGTGAATTATGCGTAATTTGAGATTGAAAATATATTCTATATGAATTTTGGCAGAATCACCAGTACACGAAATTTGTGTGGACAAGGCCGCTTTTAGACCGCGCAGCAGTGACATATTTTTTAGGCCAATATTTCACAGTCTAGGAAAGGTATTCTGTTCAAATATGATTTTTAATTATGGGATGTCATCGACTGATGTTGATGGTGGCACTGCCTTGCACTAACGGGAGGCCAAATAGCCCGAAACTGGTCCGCAAGTGTGTCCCGTCCCAATAATTGAAAATTAATTCTGGCAGTTGTATCGCCAATAGCCTAAGAGCCAGCGATCGCCAGACTTACGTTATTTTATAAAAGCTGAAAGTTCATCTGCGCGTGTCCCCAACAAAGGTGAAAACAATCAGCGACTGTGGAGTTCAGATCTTGGTTGCTTGGCCAGGAAACAGACAGCAAAGATTTTTATCCAAGTCATGTGTTTTCTTATATATTTCTTACGAATGTCGTAGCTTCAAGCGCACATTTTCTTGATTACTTATACATAACGTCAAAAGATGGCAAGCAATTCAGCAACAGATGTGAAATAATTTCATCAATATCTTAGATCATTCATATTTTTATAAGTACTTTCAGGATTGAACTATTATTTTCCGTATAAACTTCTATTGTTAACACTCCTGTGAAGCTTCATCATCTTTCTGCCATTATTTCAGTCAAACCATTTTATCAAACTGACAAATAGATATCTGCACCTACTTTACCCTTCAGAAAAGATGAATTTCTCTTACATTGACAAGCAAACAGAAATATCGACATTATAGGCAAGATGGCGCCACAAAAACCCTTCAAATACTGTCAAACGTAAGTATAATTATGATTTAATGAAGTTGAGGGGTGTCTGGCAGGGGGTTGGAACCAGAGTAAGTGTCTGGCAATGGATGATGTGATTTCTAATATCATTCCGAAGAAGATATGTGTTGGGGTTGTTTGGGGGGGGGGGGGGGGGTGGGGGGGTGGGGGGTGGGGGGGGTGGGGGGTCCGGGGGGGGTGGGGGCGGGGGGGGGGGGGGGGGTGGGTGTTTGTGTGGGGTGGGGGGGGGGGGGGTTGGGGGGGGTTTTGGGTGGGCGCGGGGGGTTGGTGGGGGGGGCGGGGGGGGGGGGGGGGTTTGGGGGGGGTGGCGGGGGGGGGGGGGGGGGGGGGTTGGTTGTGGTGGGGGGGGGCGGGGGTGGGGGGGTTGTTTGGTTGGTGTTTGGGTTGTTGTTGTTCGTGCCGGTTGATGGGAGTGGGGGGGGGGGTTCCCCCGGGGGGGGAAAAAGCTGAGCTTTATACTTTGACGAAAGTGAGGTACTATATTATACGCCTTTGCTACCTGGTATCTGAAGAAGTAACTATCATCCAAACTTCATAGTCGCTGATCGTTTTCACCTGTGTTAAGGGAATACGCAGAGAAACTTTCAGCTTTTATAAAATAACGAAGGTCTGGCGGACGCGGGCTCTTGCTCTACAAGAGCATATGCAGGAATTTCTTCTGTGAAGAATCCTGCGCTAATACCTGTTGGATATAATCCAATGCCCTTCGTGGTATCAGCCAGGAGTAGTTGTATTCTGATAGGTGTTAGTCCGTCAACCTATAGTGTAGGTGAGTTGAGACTGGTCTGAACAAATTGTTCATTTAGACTATTCGATATAAAGCCAGCCTTCAAGCATACCCGTGACTGAATATTTTCATCTCTGTAACATCCTTTTGTCGTCTTTCAGTCAATTATAGGCATTTATGACATGTTTTTTCGATCCGGCCCGAAGGACCAAAGTTATTGGCATTATGTTATCTAAACGTCTATCAGAGTATGAAGATATTGAGGGCCACATATTGTTTTTATTATCATTTATGAGATGAACGACGCCTAATATATGAAACCTAAACATTCCAAAGTGACCCTTTGGTCTCCTTAATGCCCGAAATTATGTTTTGAATCCAAAGTTTATTACACAAGCGGCGACGGTTTGCTTTTCAATAAACGTTTTTCGAACGCATTTATGGCTGTCATCGATATATAGATTGATATCGGAATATGACGATAATAAAATATGTTATTAGGAGTGGAGAGTAATATTCCACTATCGACATCGTCGAATTGCTTGTAAATGGTGGTCCTGAATCAACCAGCAGAATAAATCCCTTTGATAGTCGTTAAACCGCTGAAAATGGTCGTGGGTAGATCAGATTATATTTGAGTTAGCAATCGGAACAACATTTTCAATCTTGGAAAAATGATTGTTTTTGTGATAAGTATATCTTTTCGAGAAAAATGTATTGAAATTTTTTCTCCAAATGAACATAAATGCAACTTCTGAAAATTGATGAAGTTCACAACACTAAGTACTGTTTAGATGTCATAATTTTTCGGTGGATCGATTCCTTCTCCTAGTTTCTTTAGGTTACTGACCTAACACAATCTGAAAAAATAAAAATTAATATTGGAATCTATACAGGTGTCGAAGGGCAGATTTTCAATCTACGATCGATCTACCATCGTGACTTGGTGTTCGGATCACTAAGTACTGAAAAAAAATAGAGACAGGATTTGCAGAAGAACTGCGACACAGCTCAATACGGATCCACGAAATTTCCAGCAAAAGTCTGAAGATAACTAGTGACAGGGTCAAGGTTCGATACGATCTTAAAGGAAATACTGGTAGATTCAAAGGAGATCGAGTGTGGCTGTTCAACCCTCGTCGTAAAAAGGAAATTTCTCCCAAATCAACACCATTCCGAAAGGACCCTATACGATAGTGACAAGGATAAATGACGTGGTGTACAGGATACAACATAGCCCTAGAGCAAAAATGAAGGTCGTTAACCTAGAAAGACTCGAGCGGTTCATTGGGGAAAATAGGACATTGTTTGATCGGAACGATCAAAATTGAGAGGAGGATAAAGTTACGAAATCTCCCAGCGCCGGCCCTGTCGCTCGTTAAACTCAAAATAATATGAGGGATCGAAGTAAGCGTGTTACCTTCCAGGAAATCCTGACTAGCGTAGAAAATTCGATACACATTATCGAGATCTGCATGGATAAGTCCGGAAGATTCTCCATAGGCGTACGCAAGTATAAATACGGAGGTGATTCGGTAGAGGGCAGAGTTTTAGCAAAGAGCGTTAGATAGTTTGGCTGAGCAGTTAAAGTGATTTTATGCGATAAAGAGTTTCAATGAAAGTAGTTTAGGGTTGTTCGGAGTTTCAATAAACGAACCCGGGGGATATCGTAACAATATTTTGAGAGCTCTTTACGTTACCCAACAAATTAATTCATTTCAAGCTGACTGCATAGAATTGGATCCCTTGCAATTCGGTTATATGTTCTAGATTCTAGAAGATTAATATTTACTGCTGAAAAAATAGTATAATAGTGGACCCATCTATAGATGAACTTGTACTATATTGCGATTTTAAATCGTGCTCTACCAAATTATCCAGTTGTAGATCAAGAGGGCTCTTTTTATATCTATTTGTATCTGTCGTTCGCGAAACTGTTGTCGGAATCCATTTGTATATGCGTCATTATTACAAAAGCCAACTGCATATGACAAAATGAAAAATAATATTGAAAAAGTAATGTTAACAGGGTGCTGGGTAGGCGCTCGCGGTAGAAATATACAGGGCGCCTCATAAATACGCGCACTAGGACAATTTGTTCATGTCATAGACAAAATGATTAAGGCTTTCGCGGCCGAGGTTTTCCGTATCACTACTTTTCTTCGGGTTTGAAGGCCGTCGTTCTTTGGAATTTTTCCCCTACGTTTCGCTAGCGCGAGTGGCTAGCTTCTACAGAAGCTCACTCTTATTGACTATTATTCTGATGACTGGAAATTTCGATTTCCTAAGGTGTATTTATATTGATACATGTAGTCTGGAGTGTTAATTACTTCGGTCGGATTCGGAGAATAATCATCAGTATCAGTTGCCGCAGTACCTGCCCTGATTTTATTAGTTATTCTTGATGTTCTCAGACTGGTATCCCAAATTCTGAGTCACTTGAAGATGTTCCAGTTCTTTCCCTAGATGCTCTCTCTGGTTCACATATTCTTCGAGCACGTTCCGTTAGAGGATAAACGTCAGGAAGAAATTCCAAAGATTGACGGCCTTCCAACCCGAAGAAAAGTAGTGATGTTTATGTCATATCGCAATTATAAACTAATTATGAATGGATATACTATTTTTTCTTGGGATTCTTCCCATAGAATCGATTGGTGTGACCAGATTTGGCCTATCTTTACGGAAAGTTGTAGAAAAAGTAAAAAAAATAGCCATTTTTGCAATAAAATTGTCATTGACTAATTAACTAACAGATTCAGGGCCTCATAACAAAAAAAAATGTGATCAGCGACCCAAAAAACATCAAATACCACCAAGCTTCCGAGGGCACCTCTAAATGTATACGAAACTCCTCCCTGGCGGTCGGACTAAGTTGGACGAACGAAAACCTGGAATAATCACGTTCTCCGGAAAAAAAAACAATCGACGCCCTATCGATTTCACGGTATTCACTTTAATGCATTTTTCCTGTAATGGCAAATCCTGCTATGTCACAGTACAGCAGGAATACCGCCGGCGTTCGTGCGAAAATCAGGATCGAATCGGAAAACTCGCTCGAGTGGTTTCCGACTCCCACAGTGATAAACTTTCGGTATAGTATTTTTCACAGTAAATGGTATTGGCTTATCAACTGCAATAAACTACGCGATTTAATCCCATTGTGTAGAAAATCATCTGGTAAAAGATGCAAATGTGCTACAGGGTCGAACTTAAGAAATTTGAATTTTGCATAATGTAGGAGATATACAAGTAATTTATTTGAATGTTACAATTCTATTCTATATTTAGTTCAGTGTCGCTATCGCTATCCTCATCTAAATTAATTCTAATTGGCGCAATTTATTTTACAGAAAGGTACGAGTTTTCAACATTTATAACATGACTAACAGAACTTTTCCAACTCTCGGTAGGAATGTCATTCATACAGTTCTTAATTAATTCTACCACACTACCACTTGAAGTCGGAGAAGTATTTTTTCCGCGCACGCTCGATTTAAGTTGGTGCCACATAAGGTGTATGGGATTAAACACGCAGTAGTAGGGAGGTAGTCGTAACACTGTATGTCCCAATTCTTCTGCAATTGTATCACAAACATATGTTTTTTTTTTAAAGAAAATGACTGCAGCACTTGTAAAAGTTCTTTTTTGTATAATTTTCCTCAAAATATATGTCATTTGCAGCCATGAAGTTTTGAATCTCCAATTCCGTATTCTTTGAGCCAGGAATTTTTTGCAATTGTCGACTATGATAGCTTGCGTTGTCCATTACTATAACGCTGTTTGGCGGAATGTTGGGTAACAGACAATTTTTAAACCAATCTTCAAAAAGCTCTGCTGTCGTATCTTCGTGATAATCAACACAAGAGTCCTTAATATTTTTGGCAGAAAGCCACATAGCGTTTGGGATCCAACCATTTTCTGATCCTGCGTGTAATATTGTGATTCTCTTCCCTTAATTTGATGGTGCTTTTGTTTTACACTCATCAGAGGAATCAGACCATCCTTTGGAAGGGGTGTCATGCGTGTCAAACCACGTCTCGTCGAGGTAGAGTATTGGCCGATTTTCAGACCGGTATTTTCTTATTGACGTTATATATTCAGAAAGCCAGTTTATTGAACGTGTGGATTCCATTATTACTTGTCTCTTGTCAATTTTGCGATATTTAAAGCCCATTGCAGACAGAGCTCGCTAAAAAGTAGTGAGGCCACAGTTGATGTGAGTTTCGTCATTGATGAGCCGCTGTTTCAGACTTTTGATTGTAGGTTCACGCTGCTCATCGTGCATAGTGTAGATTTTTCAAATCTTTTTCCCAGTCGTCTAGACTTTTTGTGACACCGGAATCTTTACGCTTTTTTCTTGATTCCATAGAATTTTCAACAATTCGTCTAACTGAAGTAAGAGGCACCTTCGTCAAATTACTGGTTACTTTTGCTGCAGCACCCGCGTTATATCCTTGCTGAAGTAAGGAACTATACACATTTTTTATAATGATTTTCGCGTCACAAGATAAGTGATTCTTCTTTAACGAACCACTGGAATAAGCACTATTACTTTTTATCCACGGACGCCACATACTGCCTATTCTGTACGTTGGGGTATAAAATATTTGCTATTAATGTCTGTAATAACAAATAAATGTTATAAAATTATAACACAAGTGAACAATTCCAATGAAATACAAAGACTAAAATGAACAAGAAGTGTAAGCTGTAATCCTCTACAATCCCTCTCTGAGAAACAAAATTACCTGAATCCGGTCCTTTTACATTTAAGATGTGCATCTCGGATTTTACAACATAAGGGTCTAATTGGTTTTATTATAATCCTTCAGTCAATACCATTTATCGTGAAAACTACTATACTCCTACATGTCAAGGACATCTGTGTCTATCAACGCATCGACACCAATCAGTTTATATCCCGCTCGCTTCGTGTAATCTCCTCGAGGTGGGGCGCTTCGTGACTAGTTGGGCAGCATAGGGGTGGGGGGATTGAACGATATGGGTCGATTTCGATGAAACAGATGATCTCTGCCCAAGAGCTGATCAGATAGTTTACTGAACGGATATGTAGGCGATTCCAATCAACTGAATCGTTATGATCCACCAATCACAGAGAACAAAATACTCAGTTACCAGGGACAACCTTGTAGAAATATCACAATTCTGATCTGTTTACCTAATTATAAATAATGTCCGAGAATATATGCAATAGAGAAGCCACAGTAACGGTAATTTTGTGTAATTTGGGTTCTCTCCAATAGTCTGCGAGCAAACACCAATTTCTCAAAACCCAATTCGTCATTAATGAAAAGTTGAATTTTCCCTGAAAGCACTGCGAAAGATGTTAGATTGGCAACACAAAAATTGAATGCAGTGAGATGCACTTCACACACTATCATTTTATATTTCACAGTGAGCCTATGTACTATAATGAAACGTAAGAGAGTGTATTTTTATCAGTGTACATCGTTGAAATACCATTTTTCTCAGAGAATTAGTTTGTTTTTCACCCAAAATCTTCAGATCAGAGTTGAAACCCCGAACATCAAAGAAACCGCCATTACTGTCGCTTCTCTGTGGTATATATTTTCGGCTGAGGTTGTGTGGAAGGGGTCCGATAATTATAACCATATGAGGAGCGGACGGTGTATCATTAGGGAGCGTGATCGAACAAATTGTTGGGGTGGTTTGATAAGGTTCAATTAGAGGGTTTGTTCGATGGGACAGTGATGGTTTGCAGGAATCAACTAGTCTTTGTGAATCGTCCCGTTTGTTAAGGCAATTACGACGTTTTTCAATTTGTAATGCTTCGCGAAATATTCTGGAGTGGTGTGTTTTTGACGTGGCATTGGTTTTTGTCTTGCTTAATTATATGTTATCGAATATTTCCATCGTATGTTAAAAATCCATATGAAGCCTCGAAATTATTCCGCCGGGAAGCAGTCCTTATCGAAAATGTCCCGCTTCAGTGGGAGTAACGTAAAAATATGCGATGACCGATTTACCCGTGCAGAAAATAACCTGATCAGATTTTCCATTCGAGCATGTTGTGTAAAAAAACTGCATTCGGTTATGGCCATATTTGCAAAGAGCTCTCGACGTTTTAGTAGACCAATAAACTCGTTGAAGTTTTTCTGAATCTTTATGGATAGAATTCTCGAGTAACTTTGCAGCACTTATGTAAGTACTCCCCATAGTTAGAAAGTTGTGATACAGTTTCTTCACTCAACGGACGCGTATTCGAATTTATGTCAAGCAGAATGGACACTGTTGGTAGACAAGTTTCGGAAAATATAGGCATATCTCTTTTTCACACTTGCTCCATTTTCATGGTGCAAAGTGAATACCTTACAGCAAAGTACCGCATTCACACTTGCCCCAAAACTATTAGAAAGTGTGATGAAAGGTTCTGATTTTCAAAAAAACAGTTTGTAATGAATTCTAGTTGTCACATCACCATAATGATTGGTAACTCTCTAAGCAGCTATTAAAATGTGTCGATTACTTCAATATGAAATTTTTGAAACAGCTAGAAATGCCAAAAATTTGCTCACATATTTCACTCATGACAAATTCGTTTACACTAACTTGATCTTACCTTACTGCAATTCTATGAAATTGGCAAGATTCAAGGAGATATTGCGTAGGTTACCATATGGCTTATAGTAACTGACTGCTGCTTGACAGCGCAAAAAGAAATCTCCGACACTCATTTATTGTTTTAGGCGTGTAAAAGACGAAGAAGTTGGAAAGTTCCAAAGGAGGTCGGGAAAGATACGTCTTCTTATGGGTAGATTTAAAAAAACACATTTTTGAATGATTGGGAATAAAATAATTTTCTGTACATATATTGCATGGCATATAGGCCGTCGTATTATAACAAATATTGAATCATTTTTAGGAAAAGAAAAAATTAAAATGATACAGTAGAAACTGGAAAGGAGTGTGAATATCTTCATGAAAAATAGGACTATTTACGTTTCTAGGTTCTGACGGAAAATATAAAGGAAAATACAGGAGCTGTACTATAAAAAATTATTTCCATTAAAATGTATGGGGGGAACTGAGAACATGCACACCTTCGTCTCCAGCAGATCATCATTTCCTATCAATTTTGAAATACATCAAAGCCTCCGGCTTCATTTTCAATTCAGCTCATCCCACCGTACGTGAATATTGAAATGCTGAGCTGTGCATCTCGACTCCACATTTTCTCTTTCCAGTTCCTCATACCTATACTGCTCCAGCAGGCGAAATAAAAATGAACTCCATAAAATATTAACACGTGTATTCTCTGGTCCAGTGTCGGGGTAAGAGTTTTTTCTTGGGATCTGTTCAAGAACATTTTTGATATATATGCGACAAGATATGCCTATCACATTTCCGTGAATATAATCGATGAATTTTATATCCACTAGTTTCACAAATCATAGAAACTGAAATCTAACTGAGTATTATTATGAATCGAAATTTATTTCTGAACAATTTCAACTCCTTGGGTAAAAATTAATTAATATTTGGTTATATATAATAGTAGATCATACCACAATACTGTTGTATTGTACAGTATCAATTTCCTTCTCCTGAAGATGCTTACCTTGTAAGCGAAACGCGCGTCGAGTGCAAACATATCAGTTTGTTGTTAGGGTAATGGATCTCCAGGAAAAGTTTCAACTTTCACGCGAAAGTTTCCAATCTCATCGGTTAATTTAATTGATATCTCTTTGTTTCAGATCGCCATCAAAGTGGAAACACACTCCTGCAGGCATGGAGTCAAGAAAAGTAATTCAGATAAAAACCAAAACCAAAGATGCATTCCTTGTAAGTAACTGGCCGGTTCTTAGGAAATCTTGATGGGCGAACTTATTGTTTCATATCAATAATTTCAATCGTCCCGTTAAGCAAGAGATCTATAGAATGAGTAGTCCTGAAAACATGGTATGAATAAAAAAAGTATAGGTAATGGAACAGATCATCGTGATACCCTAGTGTTCATTAGTATGGAAAAAGACAAAAACTGCTATGTACTCAATTGAAAGAATCAAATTATAGATACAACTCTTGGTGAGAATTTAGGCCAATATGATTATTTTTGTGGAGGAAGTTTCGCGGAAGTAATTTTCAGAATATTATTTTACAAGTCAATGCAAAAAGAATACGAAACTCCTCCGAAGAGTCATATATTTAGCAGACATTCACTATTGATATGTGTAAATCATTATTAGTCGTTCAAGTCATTCACAAAACGAAAGAATGATCCCATCTGAAATAGCTACTTCCCTTCCTATATGGCGCGGCGGGTACTCGATCACATAGAAGTCAGTTCTTGCTCAATTTGTACAACAAGCACGGGATTATTCAATCAAATAGATAGCATTTATAGACAATATCTACAGAATGAAGCAAAAAAGAGAATTCATTCCAAGAAGTAAAAGCAAAAAAGTAGTTTCTTGAACTTCGTTATCATTACACCGATGGTTCGGATTGTTAGTCATCAGCTTGAATGTAATTGCAAAGTCAATAAATTCGTTGCATGTCAGCGACAGATTAGTTTTTTTCGGAAATATTTGGTGTCTCTAGTGAGATTGTTCCATAATTCATCCATTCACACACTGACTATAGAACTATAGAACTCCAGCTGTCCAAACACTCTTAACTTTATACAACTGAAGTTGTAACCACTACCTCTCGTCATGGTTAGGATAAAACACTCTACTCACTCTACTCCACTCACTCTACTCGAGTATGATTTTTAATTATGGGAAGTCATCAACTTATTATGTTGATGATGGCACTGCCTTGCACTGACGAGAGGCCAAAAAGCCCGAAACCGGTCTGTAAGTGTGTCCCGTCCCAATAATTGAAAATCAATTCTGTGGTTTATCGCCAAGAGTATATGTGGAATTTCTTCTGTGAAGAATCCCACACTAACACCTGTTGGATGTAATCCAATGCCCTTCGTGGTATTAGCCAGGGGAGTAGTTGTTTTCTAATAGGTGTTAGTCCGTCAACCTACAGTGTAGGTGAGTTGAGGCTGGCCTGAACAAATTGTTCATTTTTTGAATATTTGATTTAAAGCCAGTCTTCAAGCATCCCCATGAATATTTGTTTTATTCGTATTTTCCTTGTACGAGGAATTGGGGCCATGCGGATATGCTCTTGGTTAGTACCTAGTCTACGGGCAGATGGCGCAGCAACGGCTATTTTGCCAGTTGTTTGTATCAGCCTAGGTCTAGGGAAGATACTCTACTCGAGTATGATTTTTAATTATGGGAAGTCATCAGCTTATGTTGATGATGGCACTGTCTTGCACTGACGAGAGGCCAAAAAGCCCGAAACCGGTCTGTAAGTGTGTCCCGTCCCAATAATTGAAAATCAATTCTGTGGTTTATCGCCAAGAGTATATGTGGAATTTCTTCTGTGAAGAATCCCACACTAACACCTGTTGGATGTAATCCAATGCCCTTCGTGGTATTAGCCAGGGGAGTAGTTGTTTTCTAATAGGTGTTAGTCCGTCAACCTACAGTGTAGGTGAGTTGAGGCTGGCCTGAACAAATTGTTCATTTTTTGAATATTTGATTTAAAGCCAGTCTTCAAGCATCCCCATGAATATTTGTTTTATTCGTATTTTCCTTGTACGAGGAATTGGGGCCATGCGGATATGCTCTTGGTTAGTACCTAGTCTACGGGCAGATGGCGCAGCAACGGCTATTTTGCTAGTTGTTTGTATCAGCCTAGGTCTAGGGAAGATACTCTACTCGAGTATGATTTTTAATTATGGGAAGTCATCAGCTTATGTTGATGATGGCACTGTCTTGCACTGACGAGAGGCCAAAAAGCCCGAAACCGGTCTGCAAGTGTGTCCGTCCCTATAATTGAAAATCAATTCTTGTGGTGTATCGCCAAGAGTGTATGTGGAATTTCTTCTGTGAAGAATCCCACACTAACACCTGTTGGATGTAATCCAATGCCCTTCGTGGTATTAGCCAGGAAAGAAGTTGTTTTCTAATAGGTGTTAGTCCGTCAACCTACAGTGTAGGTGAGTTGAGGCTGGCCTGAACAAATTGTTCATTTTTTGAATATATGGTTAGGATAGGTCGAGTTCCAATCTTATTGTTTATTTGTCAAAAGAGTTGTACCTATAGTTTAGTCTGTTGAGAGTTTACTCCAGTTGTCCGAATACTCTAAACTTTAGACAACTGAAGTTCTGACCTCTACCTCTCGACAAGTTCAAGTTAGGTTTGGTTTCAATCTCATTGTTTATTTGTCGAAGGAGTTGTATAGTTTATTCTGTTCAGAGTCTACACTATAGAACTCTAGTTTTCTAATTACTCTCAACTTTGGACATCTTAAGTTCTAACCACTACCTCTCGACAACGTTAGATTAGGTTCAAATCTTATTGTTTTTTTGTAGAAGGAGTTTTATAGTTTAGTATGTTCAGAGTCCAAACTATAGAACTCCAGTTGTCCAAACACTCTTAACTTCAGACAACTGAAGTTCTGACTTCTACCTCTCGACAAGTTTAAGTTAGGTTAGGTTCCAGTCGCATTATTTATTTGTCGAAGGAGTTGTATAGTTTAGTCTGTTTAGAGTCTAAACTAGAGAACTCCAGTTGTCCAAACACTCTAAACTTTAAACAAATTAAATTCCAACCACTCGACAAGGTTAGGTTAGGTTGGGTTTCAATGTCATTGTTCATTTGTCAAAGGAGTTGTATAGTTTATTCTGTTTAGAATCTAAACCATAGGACCCCACTCGTCTAAACATTGTAAACTTTAAACAACTGAAATTCCAACCACTATCTTGCGACAAGGTTAGGTTAGGTTTCAATCTCATTGTATATTTGTCAAAGGAATTGCATAGTTTATTCTGTTTGAAGTCTAAACTAACGAACTTCAGTTGTCCAAACATTCTAAACTTCAGACAACTGAAGCTCTAACCACTACCACTCGACAAGGTATAGTCAATGTCGCCCCATTAGAGAAGCTCGCTATTTGTCGACGCTCTTTCTGCGAGGGAACCGATCGGAAATCAAACTTTCAAAGAGAAATAATCTTCGATCGAAGTCTCGCGCGAAAATTCCCAGCGCTTGGCGATGTCCAATTTAGCGGAAACGTTAAGGTTTGCTCGCCCGATTTTTCCTGTTTACGTTTTCGCACGGGTCGAGAAGCAGACACCGCGACGCTTCTCAAGGCGGAAGTCAGAGGCTTACGCGATGGGTAGAGTCACTATTAGTTTCCCCCACAGATTACAGAATTGTACTTTAAGTATTGAAAAACATTACTTGTTTTCCCCCTGGAAGAGAAAAAATAAATTGTATATTATTCAGCAACCGTATGATGATGGCTATTATCCTCATGAGAAATCTGATTCTCATAAGAGTTGAGAGAGACCCACTGTTTGCGGAATGTGGAGAGGAAGAAGACTCCTCCCACTTCTTTTGCGAATGTGGAATATATAGCAAGCGCAGACAAAATTTCTTCGGAGCTGTCACTATCAAGGAAGAGAAATTGCACTTTTTGTAATGGAATGATATTTCGACCTTTATAAGGAGGTGAAATTTACCTTAATCACTGAGAGAATAATAGCCATTATAGGCGAATAGAATACTATACTTCGTCCACGACTATTGCATAAATCATACATTTTGAAAGCCATATTGGAAAAAAGTCGTTATACTTCATCAAAATCTTAATTTATAACAAACAGTCTGTTCAAATACCTAAGGAATAAATAAAAAATAAATAAATTTAACAAAAGTTTCAACTTTCACACCAAAGGTTTCAATCTCATCAGTTATGAGGAATTTGATGAATACAATTCTTTGTGTTTTCTGTTATGTTACTTGGTTTAGTGTGTGTTCAGTATTGAGCTTAAGGTATTAATTTTTTTTGAATGTTATTCTAACATAATACCTGTTGCCGATCCGTTTCATCTTTTCAGACAAACGAGAGACATAAGGTATAATGTTTGATACAGGTTGTGTATTTTGTGTAGGTTGTATGTCTTCATTGTGTTTGGATTTTCAATTTCTCTCAATTTTTTTGACGTTAACAATGAGTTATATAATAGTTATTGTAGTTTTTTGGATAGGCAAATTTGAGTTATACGAGAAGATGCAGACTAATTGGACTTAGAAACTCGAAAAACTACGGAGAAAAATAAAGATTTGAATTCTCATTTTGGTATATTTGCCCCGATACGTAACTGCAATGTTATAGAAGAAGTGCAAAGAAAATAAAAATAATGCATAAACTTTATCTTGGCACGTTTCGAAAGAGTCTGAATATTTTTAATGGGATTGGAATTCACCTAATTGGTGATTTATTTCTGTTTTCAATTAAGTCTTCTCCATCTTGATCTTGGTCCTTATTTCATTTGAAAACCAAGTTGATTTTAGATGTCTATTCATGAGCATTTGTAGAACAACGCCCGTTTCAATTTTTCCTTCAATTATTCAAGCAGCATATGATCAATAACCATCTGATTCCTTAAAGTGTATGGAAGTAGAACTCTCATTCAAGCGTTTGAGCTAAGACATAGATGTATAAATTGGCACTCAGTGTTCGCGGATTTACCAGCAGGCTGAGTAGGCTGGAGCCTTGGGCGTCAAATTTTAAGGGGCGGCAAATTTTGTTCATAATTTTTTTACTTCAAACATCTCTATTTTTGATCAATTGCTAAACACTTTATCAATAATACATTAATGATCATGAGTTCTTAGATTGTCTCAAAAGCGATTCGATATTATAGTAATTTGTTACCATCAGTTCTGACGAAAAAAAAAACAGTTCATTAGGAAAATTGTATCCTAATGATATGGAAACAGACTCAGTTCAGAAATGCGTACACTTTTAAAGCTACCTTTCATCGGGAAGAATTTCAATAAAACCAATTTCTGGATTATCAAAAAGTCTGTCTCCATACCTGCGAGAACGGAATCTAGGAAACATTTATCAAAACTGGCATTCCATACTCCGTATTGCTCTCAGCTCTCTTGTGCATAGAGTCGGAGCCAATGAACGACGATATAATAAATTTTTGCGCATTCAAAGTCTCGCAAAAAAGTATTGTAATGCTTGTATAATTCAACTAAAATGATAATACTAACAAATAATGAGAAAAGATATATTTATTGTTTTTATTTAAACTGAGT
Organism: Zygogramma bicolorata; assembly: GCA_032362365.1. Lineage (NCBI taxonomy): Eukaryota > Metazoa > Arthropoda > Insecta > Coleoptera > Chrysomelidae > Zygogramma > Zygogramma bicolorata. The sequence goes on along the minus strand of JAVJAQ010004468.1, from coordinate 58,256 downwards.
TTCATAATAAATATTTATCAACGTTCGGCAAAAGTATATTTTTTATGTAAGCCTTATTCATATTGTGTGAGTAGTATATGGTTTTAAGACATACATACGTTACTTTAAAATTACTAAATGAATGAGATATTTCTTGCTTGAAATGACATTTTTTGATAATTCTCTGCTGTAAAAAATAATCAAGGATCTAACGGTACCATAGTTCTCAATGATACTTAACATCTGAAAGTTGATGGACAGTATCCTACAAGAGGTACTGATCACAATATCTTGTTGTCACGATTTGATATGACATCTTTGGAAAAGAGGAGAGTCATTCTTGGTATAAAATTTTTGTATAAAATAATCAACAACAATATCGACAGTACTGTTCTTTTAACCGAGATCAATTTCTTAGTACCAAGATTTGGAGGTCGACACAATCTGAAGTTTTATTGCGAAGCACCACGCACAAACGTTATGCTACGATCACCATTGAACTTTATGTGCAGTTGCTTCAATAAAATATGTAAAAATTGCGACATTCATTTCGACTCCCTGAATGCCATTGTAACATGTATCAACAATCACTCTTAATACTGCTACATTGCAAAGTTTGATGTATCCTTCTTTGTGATATATTAATTTCGTCTTAGCATTTACTTTTTTTTTTTTTTAACATACGGAAGAAGTTTGTGTATCGATGATGATGGAGCACAAATCATGAAGTTTCAATTTTATTGATAGAAATTTTTTATGATTGTGGACTAAGATATCGAAATTTAGAGGCAGCAAAATTTGAATAGCCTACAGGCGGCAAATCTGTAAATCCGCCACTGTTCGTAACGCTACAAGTTTATTGAATTTACACCAAAATGGAGGAAATCTAACGCAATTCAACATTATCCAAATTGGTAGATTTGAATCCTTCAAGAACAATACTGATATCAATATAACGCGACAAATTGGATACTTATCCCTATGAAAAAAGACTGAAATTCAGAAAAGTCACTTCAAGTCGTTACAGAATACGTCAGATTTTTTTTCCTGAATTTTCACATCTGCATTATATTAGTTGTTTCGTCTTCAAGTGAAACTGAAAGAAAAATAGACAGTCGATGTCGTGGTGGCTATACAAACATCACGTGTATTACCTTTTTTAGATTTCAAGTGGAATCAATGACATTTCACTATTGATTTCAGTTTATTGTGGCACTATAGGTACACTGCATTGTAAAGATTCTGCGGTTTGAAGTACTTGAATAAGTACGTGTTTCTTCTAGTTTCTCAACCTACCACAAACGGAAAATATAAAAATTAACATTGAAATTTATACAAGTGTAGAAGGGCAGATTTTCAATCTATCCCGATAAGTTGCTGTGATAATTCAAAAATAGTTCTTTCTGAATGGAACATGTTCAAGTAGTCAGCAACTTTTCGTATATCTCAAAGCCTATGAAAGAAATACAAGAACTAATATTTATTAAAATACTTCTCGTTGACGTTTCGGGCACCAAATCATTTTCCGTTTTCAAAACTCTCACAAACATTCTCTTCAACTCTCGTTTTGAGCTTCGTTTTATTATAAATATAAGAAATTTGAGTTTTTCTTTATTAGTTATTGTATTTTTCTGATGGTCAAATTTTGAATTCAGAAGAAAATATTTTTGAATGATCAGAGCAACCTATCGGGGTAGATTGAAAATCTACCCTTCTACACTTGTATCGCATCCAATATTAATTCTTATTTTTCCAGAGTGTGGTAGGTTAAGAACCCCAAAAACTGAAAGATGACGTATGGGAAAATATCCACCGACCAAATTTCCATGACATATTACAGAGCAACCCTTTTCTTTTCGGTGCGCCCATGACGAAACAATTTTCCACCTGCTTCTCCATGGCAACCCGAAACGGGAGTTCTTCTGGACTTGTTTCTGTTGGAACACGGGACTTTCCGTCGGATAAAGCCGCTGCTGTATCTGATACATTTTCCTCTGCCACATGCTTTCAAAATAGTAGAGTAGGAATGAAGATGCTGAGGTCTTTCACTTTTCCGTATAGTATAAGTGATGAGAGAAATGGAGAAGGAAAAAGCTTTGAGCTCTTATTATATCTGTTTTTGGGCAAGTTGGTATCTTTGCCTCGATAGGTAACTGCAGAATTGAAAAAATGAAAAATTGAGTTACTAGTTTGTCGGTTATGTATTAATAGGGGAGCCCAAGCGGGGATTTCGGGATTCACTAAAGCGCGGCAGATTAATATACAGGGGGATGCCTTGTACCCGGTTAAGTACTTCCACCATATATGAGCCCTATAATATATGGCCGCCCTTCAAGGATAAAGGATCAGATCAGTAAAAAAAATTGATCATCAGAAATTCTCGAGCGCGTCAGATTAAGGTAGGGTTAGTTAGTTACAAGGATGAGGACTACAAAGTTATAGAAAAAAAAAGGTCGTCTCGACATTCTCGAGCGTGGCTAATTTTATTTTTATTTTGAAGGGAATAATTCAAGAATTGCAAGAAATATATAATCTGACGATTTCCACAAGCCGAAATAATACAAATTCATCTATAAAGTTTAATGCGTGCCGCTTCGTGATGTCCTCTCCACGTTTCTATTTCTCTCTCACTCTTTCTCTATCAATTGCTCTCTCACTTCGTCCCCACGTCTCTGTTGCCATCATGCCATGACAGTTGATCACACAGACTCGTTGGTGGCATGATATTGTTTACAAGGACTATCCAACGTTTTAAAATTTAAAAAATGTTATTGCTTATAATTATTTTTTAATAAATACAAGTATTCTACCAGAAAAACATATACTTTTTTTATTTGCATGCTTTTTCCTGAGCTTTTCAATAAATTGAGTTCAATGATCTGAAAAAAAATTGGCAGAATATCCGAATCCCTCCAGATAATCGTCAGAATATGAGACTGCAACGTCTAGGACGTAAATATGAACCATATATATCTTATTCTGACGCGCTTGTGTATTTCAAAATGACGAATTTTTTTTCACATTCTAATAACGGCCGCGAGTCTGCGTCACATCCAAACCGACAGATTATTATATGAGAGCTTTTTTTTAGGTTCACTTAACATCCCCTCAGAAAATCTGACGCGCTCGAGATTTTTTTTTTCATTTTCAACCCTTACGTATGACCACCCCCACCATGGAAACAATCAGATCAACATACGTACATTTTTGAAAATATGTAGGACATAGATGATATTGATATCTGACGCGCTCGAGTGTGTCCATGCAACAGTTTTTTTTCACATTTTTGAAAATCTACAGCCGCTCCCCCCACCGATGAAAAGGTATTCATTATATAACATTGTTTTCTTTTCATCATCTGAGCTTTGCAACCCAATAGGTCTCTATGACGCTCGAGTAAATCCCGACTCAGCATCGTGGGCTCTCCTACTATATCGTATTTTTTTGAATCGTAGATTTGATTTTCAGATTCATCAACAAAATGCATATACTTTCCCTTGGCAACGGTTTGGAAGCTAGTCTGTCTCCTTTTTCAAGCCTATTTCGAAAAATTTTCAATAGAATTTCAATTTCTGGTACGTAGTGTCAAAATGTGACAATGGCTTGACTTATTCACCCATCGCTGTACCAAGTGTTGATTTTGACATAACCTACTTCGAATTGAATGTCCTCAGTTCAACTTCCCTATTAAGAAGAGGCCTTCAACACTGATCCATGCTCAATGAACAAGTAGCAATATCTTCATTTCCGTTTAACAAAATACAACTATCCTCTTTGACTTTTCTTTTTGTTCCATTCTGTTCTGTAATGACTAAATTGATGTTATAATATGTATTCAGCCAATTTCGACATCTTCACAGTTGTTTTTATGTTCAGCTGTCCTTATTCTCAATGGCCGTGATGTTTTCCCAATATAAACACTGCCACGTACACAAGGGATAAACACAATTTTTTGAATTCTGTTTCATATTTAGGGGTTTGTTTCGAGTTGATAGGGATCTGATGGTGTTTTCTCTTCTGATTATCGATACCGAAAACGGATGATGTTTCCGGTTTTTTTATGATCGATTTGTTAAGTAAATGAAAAATGAATGCGCAATATAAGTGAGGTTCACAATGTAGAGCTAAGGATCAACGGGATCTTATTTTCTAACGTATGACTCCCATCACGGAAGAGGATAAGAAGTAGAAGTCTGTTCTTCTATCCGAACCTACTCTGGAGCCATTATCAAGTCTTTTGAATTGACGCCGTGGTCTAAGTCTCCTAGTTCTCATCAGAAAAAATGAAACATCCGAAAAACATCAAACATACTCCGTTGATAGGTCTTTATTTTTATACAGATTCACACGAAAGGAAGGCCCTGTGATGTTCAAGGAACACCGCTTGAATTAAGGAACAGGGAAACGAATTAACACTAACTTTAAATTTTTGAAATTTTTAAGCCTCAATAAAAACCTCCCTCTGCAAGAAGTTCTAAAGTTCAGCTGTTCTGATGAAAAAAGATCCCTAAGCAAGAGAGGTTCGACAGGTCTCCAAGCTCATAACACATCGATCTTACATGGTTTTCCCATGAGCGATTATCACCTATGGTAGTTCCTACAATCGAGATACTTGACTTTGTTGGAATAGTTACTCCTGTCATCTGAATATTGGATGAAGTTAGATCGACTTTCCTTGAGAGGAGACATACCTGGTTATTCCCACCATTAAATTTCACCAAACTGATGTCACCCCATTCTACTATTTTTGCCAAGTCATCGTTGATACTATTGACGCTAACGCTTCTCTGAATTTGCGAAGGAAGAGAAATATGTATGAAGAGAACTGTCGTCTACAAAACTATGCACTGAACAATATGTTTTCCACAGCAAATAATTGATATGAAGCAGAAACAAAGTGGATGTCAGAACTGAACCCTGTGGAACACTTGCATTCATTGAGAGAATATCAGGCGATAATTCATTAAAAACCACATATAGAGACATATCAGACAAAAAACTCTTCAACAAGGCACAAAATTGAAGAGGTAAACAATAAGACAGCAAATTAGGGAGGAGACCCGCCGATGCCAAACTCGATAAAACTCTTGAATGAAAATACGTCTATGAAAGATATGCACCCAACAAGCAGAGTTGTTCAGGCAGAGTATGTTTGCGAAATTTTTGATGTTGCTTATTTTATTGATATTTTGGATTCTTTTTGCTTTTACCTGTAGAGAATAAAGCCAAAAGTACCTTCTCAACATTCCCTTTATTCTACAATCATAATCTTGGTCCTATATATAATTTTCCAAAAATTTATTACTTCAAATTCCACTATGTTGCCATGGTGAGTCAGATCAACCTCATCTCACAGATACGTCTTTCACTCTTACGTGGCAAGATAGAGTACATTCACAAGGACAAAAAATGAAGAAAAATCCAAAATCATCGTCAAACAGTACATCTCTGAAACATCAATCTCCGGACCAACGATAAAAAGTTTTTCAAAATATTGTTACGAAATCTCCTAGCGCCGGCCCTGTCGCTCGTAAACGCAAAATAATATGAGGGGTCGAAGAGAGTACGTCATTTTCCAAGAAATCCAGATTCGCTCAGAGAATTCGATACACAGAAATCATCGAGACCTCTCTGGAAGATTATCCATAGGCGTACGCAAGTATAAAAGGGAAAACACTTGATCGCGACAGCAGAGGAAGTTTTACAGTTTCCAGTAGAGAAAGCTTTGGTACTGCTAAGTGCACAAGTCGAAGTGTAAGGAGTTTTAGTACAGAGCATTGGATAGTTTGGGTGATTGTATTGTATTGTATTGTGATGAAGAGTTGTAATAAAAGTAGTGAACTGTTGTTTGGAGTTTCAATAAACGAACCCGAGGAAATATCATAACGATATCCAGAAAACGTTTTATCTGAACAAGGCTACACTTGCACAATTACAGCACATTTCAGGAGATATACGGAATCTTTGTGCATTTCTGTTTTTCACTCGATAATTTGTGGAAATTTCACTTTTCTCCTTCTTCTACACCCTTTTATAGTGTCGTCGTTAACTCTCTCAAGCCGAGCTTGACTGGATTGTCTGACACGCGAAACAATTAATAGCTTTTGGATAGTTCTTATGAATCGACTACGTTTCTTTTCATATAAAGCTGGCTTCTGTTCCGCTAATGGTTATAGTACAGTGAAAAAGACATCCCGAACAGAGAATATTATAAGATGATCAAAAACCACAGGAAAAAAAATTATGCAGTTTGCTGTATAGGACTTTCACTCAAAAAAAAATATTCATGAAGATGAATTCCTTAATTCAATAGCTTATTCTTTTACTTCGATCTTATTATTTCATATTTCAAACATATTTGTTAGGCATCAAATGATGACCATCCAACTATTTTCATTTCTTAACTGCAACTGTATCAGAGCTATTTCACTTTTTAAACATTGTATTTGCAAGCATCTGTCCCTAGCCAGCCAGGCAAATTCTGTGACATAATTTTATTATCAAATTATTAATACTTTGTATGCTCAATGTACTCATGTAACGAACCTTCATGTAATGTGGCAAAACAGGTAATAAATAATCTAATCTAATCTATTATCTTTTTTTCCGTTCTCAATCCATCCTACCAATTGTTGAGGACCCCCCAAATAAAGCACGTTGATTCAAACCGAATACATATATCGTTATATTCATGTTTTCAACCACGCTTATTGACAAATGAAAAAAACGTTTTCGATGAGGATTATTATATTGTCAGCTTTCAATGAAATTTGGAAAACAAAGCTCAGAATATATCTTCAGAACGTCGGTTTTTAACGTTGAAGATCACAACCAATTTTCGACGTTGAACGATAAGTTATGAAATAACGTAATGAAAACGTTTGTGAATGTTGGTTGAGAAACGTATTGTAAACGTTGATGAAAGATTTGTAAAAAGCGTTTTCAGTAAACGTTTTGGTATTTGTAATAACGTTGAAGAAACGTTTCAATGAGAATCAACGTTTTTGATATACTTGATTATAACGTCAGTTTTTAATGAAGAGTTGGTAAACAACCTTGAAAATAGGTCTTCAAAACGTCGTTTTCCAACGTTGAACCTCTCGACCCAAAATATTTATTTAACCAATACTACATTGATGAAACGTTTGAACGATGGGTAAGAGATTATACGCTTGCACATTCCTATCTAGTGGAAATTATGCTCAGGTTCTCGCCAAGTTTGTCATCATACATAATGCGCCTTCTTCTACTGGTCTATTTCGGAAAACCCTCATCAAAAACATCTCTCAATCTGTAATACTTTCTGACAACGCAATACATTACTATTCATTACGTATCCTAGAAACGGGAAGAGATGCCTGAACGAGAACGGCAAGCTTTGCCAATTCGAGGAAGAATCTTGTGGAAATTTACGATACTCCAGCCAAATTAGGCAATTATTGATCGAATGTCATTATTTTGTGGTGAATGGTTTTTTCTTCTAGTTTTTTTGGGTTTTTAATCGGGAAGATTGAAATCTGTCCTTCCAAACTTGTATATAATCCAATATTAATTTTCATTTTTGCAGATTTTGGCAGGCTGAAAACTAGAAAATAGGCAATTATGTTGGGGTATCGTTGTAGGCAGATGTTTATTGCAAATTTATACTCGTGCCAATTCCTGATGATTCATTTGTGGTTGATTCTTCCTCTCACTTAATAGTCTCAACTCTAAAACCATTTCTCTTTGTACTCTTATATATTTGTTCCGTTTGTGATTCATTATTACATTTTAAGATGTTTGTATGCCGATACGCAGCTCGTTAAAAAAAATATAAGAATCCTATGATTCTTTATTTACCTCTGTTCAAGCAGTATTGGTGGGCTGATTTTTTCAAGTGTTATTTGAATGTTTTTTTCAGAAGGTGCCTGAGTCATAAAATGATATGAAATCAATTTTATGGATTGTCTCCTCCCCCCCTCTGAAAAATAATAAAGAACAAGTTTTAAATTCTCATATTATCTGTTTTCAGGGTGAATTCGTATATTCATAAACTACTATTGATCATACCAGTGTCACATTTTGACACTACTCACCAAAAAAAATTTCGAATCTCATTAGAAATTCTCAAAAAAGCTTGATAAAGGAAGTAGGCTATCTTCCGAAACGTCGCCAAAAGGAAGTATATGCATTTTCAATTATATTTTTATTTCAATCTTGAAATTCACAAGAATACGTAATAGACAAAATAGTTAGTCATTTTTGCTCTTTTATAATATTGCAGCTACGCGCCTTGAAAGCAGATGATGTAGAAATTTAAAATTCTTTCGTTTAATTTTCTGTTATAATTGCACGAGTGCATAAAAATTATCGATAATTTTGCAGGAAAGCGTGATATCTAAAAATTGCAAGAGTTTATTTTCATATTTTGGCGAAAGTGCCCGAGACGAGGGCTCTTTTACAAAATATGAAAATAACCGAATGCAATTTGTATAAGATATCACGCTTGAATGCAAAATTATCTGGTCATTTTCATGCACGAATGTAATTCATTGGAATATTTCACGAGTAAAGAAATTCTCAAGGAAATGTTATTTTTTGTTCATTTATACTTTCTATAGATTGTATGGAGTACTCACCTAAACGCGAAAAGTTTTTCCATTCTTGAAGTCTATCTGACATTTATTTGTGTTGTTTACTGACGTCTAGCGATACGGTTTCAAATGTGTTGTTATGGTGACTTGATACAATGCAATTACCGCTGTAAGTTTTCGATAATTGCATTGCTCTTATGGGGGACATTTTATATATGAGGAAAATATTCGGGCAGAGAAAACCCCACAAATGGATTTCCTGATAGTTTTCAAGTATGGCAAAAAATGTCAACGGTCCCAGAACTGTCATATTGACAGGACAACTATTCGCACTTATATCTTCAAAAAAACATATCTGACGGCAATGATTCTGGACTCAGTGCACCTGCTTCTGTACCTATACCTCAATTCTAATTTTTCCATCAATCGAAGATCAAACATTTTCGACAACTATCTCTTGACAAGCTTTGCGACGTTGACAAGCTACTAACAGTTCACAGCACACAGGTTACTTACTTTTTTCAACACGTTTTTCTAAATATTTCAGGAGTTTTATTCGTGTAGGGATAGACTTGCACTTTCTTTCATTAGATTTGATAGTGATAGCTGGGGAAACTATATCGCCTGTTCCCCTTCCGGTATCTAATTCGCTCGGATCAAGATGTTGTCGGAGTAGATTCATTGAAAAACAAAAGAAGGAGAGAAGCCTTGTGTTTCGGATATTTGGAGCGGAAATTACTCCAGACAAACAGGCAATCGAATTCGGAGTTTAAAAAGTTCTGTAACGCGTGAGAAAGAAGTTGTTATCTGCGAAAGACAGAAGACGGAAACAAAAACTCTGTCTTTCGACAAAGAAATTGATTCAAGTCGAGTTATAGAACGCCTTCAACTATCTAGTCATTTGCAAACATATTCTTGCTGTAAGAATTATTCTTGGTAGTTCAACTCTACTAGAAAAACTGGATTTGCCTAAACTGCAGAAGCATTTAATTGACTAAATGAAGCGTTTATGTACAGTTATCAATCATCACTGAAAAACATCATGTGATGAAAGTTCACCAAATCTTCCAAAATCTATAATCAATTCAAAAAGACTGGCATCTACTCGTATGGGAGTTCTTCTGAGAAAGCTGCAGCATATAATATTACAGAAACCTGTTTATAATCCTCAAATTATATTTTCCAATGTTGTCTCTTTTATGAATTCTCGTTGATCATAGTGGTGTTACCTAAAGGTCCTGTTACGTACCCCTTTTCCTTTATAATGTATGGAATAGTGCCACGAGATCTATTCTATTTTCGATACAGATGCAGATTTGAAATGATGATGAACTGAATTGAAGGTATTGTAACCATAACTGATAAGATTCATAGTTTTTTGTTTTGTTTCAGATGACTACAATAGGATAGTACTAGACACGATAGAAGGGGAACATGACTCGGATTACATCAACGCATCCTACATAGATGTAAGAGGAGTCCATTAAAATATTTGATCACTTCAGATGGTTTAATTCCCAGTAGTAACCCAAGGACATTGATAATTCTTCGAAAATTTCATAACAGATTTCGAAAGCTTGTTGCTAAGAAACAGATCGACGCCGTAGACAGAGGTCTGTTCCTATGAGCAACAAGCTTGAGAAAGTTGTTATAAAATTTTTGAGCATTTATCAATTTTCGAGGGTTATTCGGATAAAAATTTTTTTGCTAATTTATTATAAAAATCAAAACAAAACCCAATTAATCCTGCTAAGTTCCACATGGTTTTGACGGTAAAATCTCTACCATCTTCTGTTCTCATGTTCACAGCGCAATCCTTCAAAATTGACGCCAATTCTTCCGCCTCCCGATTTCCAACTAAATGATACTTTCTATCATTGCAAAAGTTCATAATTGCTTTCCAAACAAATTCTTGACTGAAAAGTGTAATTTTTGGTATAAGTATTTGATTCTATAACTTCATTGATATTCCAGATAGTATTACTACCAAATGGTGACATTTCGAAATATCAAATATTTGAAACGTCAAAATCGAAATAAATCAATTTGTATGTATCCATGGCAATAACATAATGAAGTGAAAAGAGCCCATGGGATCTTTTCGGTTATAATTGCACGAGTGCATACAAATTACCGATAATTTTGCAAGAAAGCGTGATATCTTAAAATTTCAAGTTTATTTTCATATTTTGGCGAAAATGCCCGAATTCGAAGGACAAGAGCTCTTTTACGTAATATGAAAATCACGGAATGCAATTTGTATAAGATATCACGCTTGAATGCAAAATTATCTGATCATTTTTATGCACGAACGTTATTCATTGAAATATTTCACGAACAAAGAAATTCTCAAGGAAATGTTATTTTTTGTTCATTTATACTTTCCTCTACAGATTGTATGAGGCATTCACCAAAACGCGAAATGTTTTTTTATTTCTGAAGTCTATCTGACATTTATTTGTGTTGTTTACTGACGTCTAGCGATACGGTTTCAAATGTGTTGTTATGGTGACTTAATACAATGCAATTACCGCTGTAAGTTTTCGATAATTGCATTGCTCTTATGGGACATTTTATATATGAGGGAAATATTCCCACATACAATTTAACTTCCCCAATTTCAATTTTTGTGTACGGCATTCATATGTCACTTCCGTTATATTTTACGCGGGTTATTGCAAATATCAACGTTTGAATTACTTACTGAAGAATCGACGAAATTTTCGATAATTGCATTGCTCTTATGGGACATTTTATATATGAGGGAAATCAGTATAATTTTGTTCTGATTGGTTGTATTCTGATCTCATCGGATTTCTACTCAGGCAAAAAAAATTCGTGCTAATCATATGAAAATTTCTATCAATTCAGAATTTTTAGTGATGGTAATAGAATTATCGACATCCCAATTATCACCAGAATATCTCATTTGCCTTTGTCTTATGTCTATAAAATATTTTAGTTTATGTTCTGTTGGTTTCCTAAATATATTTTTCTTTTTGATTCTGTTTATTTCTCTTCTCTCACTAACCAAGTTCAGTCAGTCAACACCCCTTCCAGCATTCCTCAACTTTTCTCACATTATTTTCACAATCTCCTCTTTCTTATTTTTCCCTTTTTTCAGAGCCTTATCATTCCATTTTCATTCATTTAGTTAAGCCTAACATTTTCGAGAAGAGTTTTCTTTGATGGAATGATTTGATTGTGGTCTCGGTGGTGTAGTGGTTAGCATATCTGCCTATCAAGCGGAAGGCCGGGGTTCGAATCCTCGCCGGGCCACCGTGCTGGGTAATCGCACGTTAAAAGGTAAGGCCTCGTTGATCCATTGCTCGCACAAGTTTCGACTTCTGAGGGTTGACGTTCGTCAGCTGGTTAACGAAAACGAACAATTTTAGAACAATTTTAGATCTTCAAAGTTGCTTGATTTCTGAGATCATTAATACTTATTGTAGATGACGCTCTTTCGGACAAAAATTCTCAATGTGAAACTGGCATTCGAGAATTCTAATATGAACCCCTATAAAAATTTAGAAAGTTATCATAATCGTCGATTGTTTATCACCGAGCAATTCAAGGCAATATCGAATCAGCGGAATGACCAGGGTTTTTGGACATCTTAGAAGGCAATGCATCACAATGAACTTGCTACTCCACAGCCACCTTTGTGTTAATAAAGCACGTAGAATTAACGTTAATCCTATATGCGTTAATTACTATTTAATTATTTTAATTGTTTCTGTTACAATCAAATTATGGAATGTGGGAAAAATTCCAGTTATTTTGGCATTAGACTTGAATCTAAAAAAAACTAGCTATTCGGAAAAATATTATTATTATCATCCAAATGTTCAGAATTATGGAATTATAAGAAATATCATGGAAAATAATTAGAAAAAAATATATAAAAAATTAACAAAAGATATTTGAAGAAATGAAAAAAAAATTTAAAAAATGAAAAGAAATCTGGAGAGTCTGGGAAATCCAAAAAAAACACGAAAATAATGATAAATAAGAAGAAATGATTGAGAAGTTGATACAGGAACAATCATCAAAATGAAATGCCAGAGCGCTGACAATTTCAAGGAAATACAATATAAGTTATCACTATTATTATTATCCTAGAGCCTGCTGAAACCGAACGCCTACATAGTGACCCAAGGGCCGACAGAAGAGACCGTCACAGACTTCTGGCGGATGGTCTGGCAGGAAAAAGCGAGTTGCATCGTGATGCTGACGAAAACGTTCGATTTTATCAGGGTGAGTGAAAAATCGCGACGCGTCATCATAAATCACCATAATATACGACCGCCATTTAGGTTATGTGCGTGCAGTATTGGCCCGCCTCCAAGGAAATCGAGGAGACGTACGGAGGCATCCACATTCAGATTCTCGTCGAGGAGGAGCTCGCCAATTTCCACATCAGGACGTTCCGATTGTATAAGAAGGACGATAATGTAAGTGGGTGATGATTTATCGGTGTTGACTAGTACGTGATGTTTTTTTCCCATCCAATTCATTCGAGATATACATTTTTTTGATCGTTCGTACGCATTATGTTCTTTAAAACAAGTTTCGATGACCTATTCATTTTGGCCAATGTAATTTTGCCAGAGTTCTCACGATCCACTGGAGGTACTGTGCAGTGCGTAAAATTCTTCTGCCTTCCCTCAACTTTTAAAAAGACAAGTTAGAGTGGAGAGGTCAGCCTCGTGAAGCTATATTTTTCCATCGAGAAAAATGGATCACTTTAAAAAAATGTATAGTCACTAGACACGAAGTGTTTTTTTTTGTTGAGAAGAGGGGTCTTGTGACACTTCGTTGGACAGGTCTCTCAGTTCTCTATCCATCATCAATCCAAAAAAGTTGATATTTTTCTCTTGGCGAAGAGTGATATCAAACACATATTTCTGCTATTAAAGAGTACTGTTTTTCATAGGAATTCGAGGAATTATTTTTTGGATTTATTCTTCTCAAAATCAAAAATAGAAATTACCATTTCATTCCTCGTATGAACCTGAGACATAAAATATATCTCTTCGGCTAACATAATCATTACAATAATACAATAATAAGCGGGCAAGTTCTTTCATGGATGATTATACAAGTAACAAACATAAATATAAACATTTTTATGAATAAACTGAAGACACATCTCTTCAAACAAAACATAAGATTTTTGGGCGACTGCGATTAAATTTCATTCAAGTGAAAAATATAAATATAAACATTTTTATGAATGAATCAAAGACACATCTTATTAAACAAAACCAGAAATTTTTTTCTACTTCTTATTTACAACATTTCATTTCGATTAATAAGCGATGTCAATATATTTTTATATGTTTTTTAAACGATTTGCAATTCTGTATCATTTCCGTTATCCCCAACTCTTTCATACAATTCGTTCTTTTCATTAACTGAATGAAGTAGATATCTTGTCATCCATTACTTTCTCATTCTTTTTGAATTTCGCATTTTTTCTAAGTGCTCCTGTTATTAGATTCGTTAAATTTTTTAATTGCTTGTTTTCTCCGAAATTTTTCTCACAGGGTGTCACAGAAGAGAGGACTATCCTTCAGTTCCACTACACCCAGTGGCACAGTCACTCCTGCCCTTTTGCAAACGCCCTGTTGGAATTCAGGAGGCGGGTGAGAGCGGTAGTAGGTCACGTGATCAAATCCAACGAGGCTGGGCCAATGGTGGTGCATTGCAAGTGAGTCTGTTATACATTTCACGATTTAAACATCATTTTAATTAATTCTACAAATAAATACATCTCCTTTTTGTGGTTCCAATGTAGAGCCCGAACTACAAGGTATTTGGTATACTCCTGAAAATTTACCATATGCATATATTTTTATTATTTTTAATAATTGGAATCACTGAAATATTCATCACGTGACATAAAGTTACTTAAAATTCATACAATTTAAAAACTGTTGCACGTCGTTATGGGCGTGGTTAAATTTTGAAGTACACTGTTGCCAGATTGTCATAGAATCATGAGATATTGGATAATTATCAGGATGATTTATTGATTATGAAAATTTTTCTCTCTTGGTAGGTACCTAACGTGTATATCATTCATTCATTGAAATATGGAAGTTCATCCATGAAGTTCCCTTGCAGTTATTGAAAATCAATAGGACACTCATCATAAATTTTGGATAGTTATATTCAACCATTTTCGAGGTATTGAGATTTTTCCATTTCATAAACTTCACTGTGTCCATACATAGTATCAAATATTGTTATGAATAGAATAACACCTGTATTTAGTACTGCAGTATAAGTAAGCTTTTTGATGTTCATTTGGCGATTTGAGAGCTTCGTTTTCTTCAATCTCCCGAGAAATCGAACTGACAGTACTACACATACTTGACTTTGAGGCTGCTGATTCACGCTAGAAGTGAATATCTGACTATAAACTACAAATACAATCAACTATGTACTTAATCAATTGAAATTACTCAATTTACCTATCTTACAACCGTTGAGGTAAACAAATGGTTATCAATCTCTCTTTCCTTCCAAAATAACCAATCAAAGATATCAACAACTCTTAGCAGCGCTTATTTATCAACTGTTTCGGCATTTTGACTATAGCTTGAGACTGATACTTGCCATATAATGATCGAAATCCACAGTTCTTGATCAAAATTATCGTATTTGAAAGACCGAAAAGACGTAAACACAGAACTGTCACTTTTAAATAACAATTGTCAATCGATATCTCACAAATTAAGAATAGAGTGCGGCAACGTCGAGAGTTCTGCCAACCGAATGTCAAAAAATAACGGCACCAAATTCGAAATTGAATGTAAGCGTTCCAATGCATTTCCATCAATGGATTGGTGCCACTGTGTTTGTTTCATGTCGTCATTGATGACGTGCAATAGTTTTTGAATTGTATACACTATAGTTGATTAGCAAATGTCGCCACCTCGTTTTTCATTGAAGTTCAATAATTTCCAGAATATTTGTTTATTATAATATGACTTATAATAGTTATAGTACACCCCAAACGTTTCTGTTTTTATATCATGAAATATTGAATAATGAAAAAAATGAACGCATTATGGGATTTTGGCTTGGGGAGGGGTCATGAAATCACACATTAGATAGAAATATTGAAGTTCTTCAGAAACGGTTTTCGAAAATAATATATAATAAGTCTTATTTGCATCCAAGTGAAAATCTGTACAAAGAAACACAAAAAATGGACATAAGACAATTATTCGGATATAACATCATGATTTATATCCATAAACACAAAATGAATATAAATTTCAATAATCATATTTATAATACAAGAAATAAAAATAATATCACATTGAAAAATAGAGTTAAAACAACAATGTCTAAGAAATTTTTTTAATATTTATTGCCATTCTACTATGATTTGATTCCAAATCATATAAAAATGATCAAGTCATTAGTATCTTTCAAACTACAGATTAAAAAATGGATTCAAGAATCACGTCGAAATTTATTTCATGAAATCTCTCACTTCAATTGAGAAAATTAGTTAATTTTTCAATATTATTCTGTTGAATTCTACAAATTTATCAAATATATTATACATGTAATTCGTATCTCTCGCAACAAGTTTTTAACTTCGCGGGTATAATTGAACTGTTTTTTCACCTTTTTACAAATTGATGTATATGCTCTTTTTTTATGAATGTTGAATAAACTTTATTATTATTATTAATATTATTATTATTTAGTCATTGCGGACCACGGCAAAGAAACCCGGATGGCACACCAGAATCGGTTACCTACGGCTATGGAAGTTTTTATTTTTTTATAGGCTCTATTCTGCAGGTTTCGAATAACCACCTATCATTTTCTTATATTTCAGCGATGGGGGAGGTAGATCAGGTGTGTACCTGTCTGTAGATGCGAACATGGAACTTGCAGAAGAGGAAGACAAGTTTGACGTATTTGGCTATTTGAAGAAGCTCAGGCAATCTAGAAAAGGTTTGGTAGAAAACGTGGTAAGTAATTCTTTATTGTTCTGTCTTTTCGTGTGTCATTCGGGTTTTCATTGCAATTTTCCATTTCCAGCGTTGGAATTAATAATGTCAGTATGGGCATGTACGACATGCATATATTCCAGGTGAAATGACTTCTATACCAGTACAATGGTAATGTTTTCATCATCGGGGGAAATTCTAGACACATGACATTATGAAGTCTGACGAAATTTCTATAAGCGAATTATATAGAACAACTCGTGCAGAGTCAGTGTGTTACTTTTTTTTCCAACACCTAATCAAGGATAAAGATTCACGCATTCTGTCAAAAATTTGCACGAGCTCCTACCTAAGAATTCCCTATATTTTTGATGTTTGTTTCTGTTTGGATGTAAATACAGATATGCATTTCGATACATACATTTCAGATAGATGCATTTGCTTCATATTCTTGATATATGTTATGAGAAATCAATACCAAAATTCATAGAAATTCTTACTATTCGGTGGTGCTCCAGATAATTTGATGAGAATCTTCGAAATATCGGTATCGACGTGAGAGGTAGTGCAGTTGGACTACATGGAAAAAATAGTACATCATATACAGTTTGTTCAGCATTATAGTGTTTGATTCGAAAAGAATTGGACCCTTCATAGTCCAGATCAGCCTGAGTAATTTGAATTCATTAGGAAGATTGCTATAGTGCATGCTACTACACAAGAATGTACAAGGAGACTATTTGAAAACACTATCCCGAAAGAACTTTTATTCCATGATTTTTAATTTTTTTGTTATTGCATCCTTTTACTGGGCATGTAACAACCATTTTCACTAATGCTGGAACTTGGAATGAATATGTTGAACTGGACTACCCGAATTCAACTTCTGCCAAAGTAAAAACTGAGCAAGATGAACTTTGTTTTTATCAGCGTCAGAATAATCTCGCATTATATTGACCTGTTGTACATGTGTTTCGAATGTTCTGTACTAACCAGTAGAACTTGATATAGATGAATAGATGATTGATTATTTCGTCCACAAATAATAAAACAGCGTTTGACATCCATTAATTGAATACTAAACAAACGAAAAACAACTAATGATTGAAAGCAACGGCAGATAAACGACAAATAACTAAGAAATCTACAGTAGAGAATTGATCTGGAAATAAGAAGTAGCTGGTTGAAAGGAACAGTAAAATTATAGAAAACTTCTAGCAACATTCGAATAAACTGGAATGCAAATGTCGAAAGATGACAGAATTCGATTATTGCACCATCTACTGGAAAGCGCAGTCAATTCCATCGATATGATTGATTGTGTCTAGAGTTATTGACAAAACAATATCGAATCGGAGATCGCACCAGGAATATATGCATCTTGGGCATGAAGTACACTGCTATGCAGTTGCAATGGTTGCTGAGCAATCAAAACAATAACAAGCTATTGTGACATATAGTTTCTGTGCATCACACGAAAATGACGTATGGTTTGGGCAGGGTAAAAACATCTACTTTCGCAGCCGTAGCAGAGGCCGTAAAATAATATTTTGCTGCCGGCAAACTGAATGTTTATATTGATAACCATATCATTGCCATAAAAACACTGTTCTAAGGTACCTGTCAATACCGTCGCGATCAGTTACTTTCCTGACGAAATAACCAACCAACACAAAGCATCGACTTCAATTATCTGTTCTGCGTCAGAAATACAATACTTCTCTCTTAACATTTGTCCGACCGTGAAGTCTCCCCCGAGAGGTTTGTCCCTATATTATTGATCGATTCTATGACTCACCACTCTGTAAAATATCCTACCCATTCAGGTGAAATGCAGGAAACGATATAGAAATGTCTCAATCTGTCGAAATAGTCAACTCACATTGATCCAGATTCCAAAGAAGACCCACAACCTTGGGAAACTTTGTAAATGCTTTGTGATGCGATCTTAACTTTTTGTCGGGATTCACACGGTGCAAGCAAGGATATCTTATTCATGTTTATACGCCCTGCTATGGAGACCATTTTCGCTCACTCAGAGTGTGGAAAGCGTGTTGTGGATTTTACGGTTGTCGTCATCCTTAAAGCTCATGGATTCGATTAGGTGAGGAAATTCCCAGAAGGGGATGAAAACGACTTCTACTAACTTTCTTTTCCGATTTCATTCCCGTTAGTTTTGAGGATCTGGAAAGTTGCCGAATTGCTTTTTGTTCCGTTATGTTGTAATGCTCCTAATCCGACGAAATCGTTTCCAAGGTTCATGCTGAGTGGGTCGGAAACTGAACGTGAAACAAAATCACCATAATGTGTGGAAGAAAAATCATATTTTGACATATGGAGTTGAACTTTTCAAGATGAATTTGAATGAAATATCGAAAGGCCTTACTTCCATAATCAGTTACTTACATCTTACCAGCAACCTGATAGCTGACAGTCCCTAAATGGGTACTTGCAATTGATTATTGATGAATATAGATTTAATAGCGTTGACCAGACTCGTTGCTTCAATGTAATGATTTTTGTAGTTTTTTTGGGCCCATCTATGTGAATTTATGATCCATATTTATCATCAGTAGTGTTTATTATGCCCATGCCTACTAAATTATCATTTACTGAATTCTAATTGCATTCTCCCAGGATCAGTACAAATTCATCTACGACATCCTGGAAGAGCACGTGACGTGCGGCAATTCTTGGTTCCCTGTCAGCGAACTGTCCCAAAGACTGAAACAAAAATCGACCAAGAACGCCGTCACCAAGTTGAACGAATACCAGCGAGAATACATGCTGGTGTGCAAACAGACGCCTAGGTTCACCATCGGTGATTGCGCGGGCGGACACAGGGGGGACAACAGGAAGAAGAACAGGGACGTTCTGATAGTACCACGTGAGTAGTACCGAGTATTTGAGTTGGAAAATTCGGTGGTGTATAGAAGTGTCTCTGAACGGAAGCGCAGAAGGGCCTTATCTTTTTAAATTTTTTTTCATTCCAATTTCGACTTTAATGTCGGAATTCCGACTTTCATTTCGGAACTTCGACTTTCATCTTAGAATTCTGACTTCTATTTCGCAATACAGACTTTTATCTCTGAATTCTGACTTTTATCTCGAAATTCTGTCTTCCATTTCGGAATTCCGACTTTTATCTTGGAATTCCGACTTTTATCTCAGAACTTCGACTTTTATCTCGGAATTATGACTTTCATTTCGGAATTCCGACTTTTACTTCGGAATTCCGACTTTTATCTAGGAATTCTGACTTTTATCTCGGAATTCTCACTTCTATTTCGGAATTCCAACTTTTATCTCGGAATTACGACTTTTATCTCGGAATCCCGGCTTTTATTTATTTATTTATCTGAACATAAAGCTTCCATACAGACCATAGTTCTGGTATAAGGAAGTCACAATCATGATATCATACAATAATGTAACTAAGTAATCCATTTATAATTTACTATCAGATCATTGGATCAACATCAACATACCAACATAAATTGTTTAAGTTTTCTCAAGAAAATATGAAGAGACCTAGAGGATTTTATTTCTTCTGTCAATTTAATAAATATTTCAATTGAGCTTGCGATAGGATTATTTTTTCCTTTAATGGAATGGACATTGTTCAGATGAAAATTATTGAAATTTCTGGTATTATACCTGTGAATACTTGACTTTTTTAGGAACGGAATGGATATTATTTGTTAGTTTGTAGATTAATTTGTTTTTTTCTTATTGAATTAGGCAGTTTAACGTCATATTATTGGTCAATGAATATAATTCTGAAGATGGGGTGTTCCAAGGTTTTTGAATATTACCTTTATTGCTTTATTCATTGAACGATATACAGAATTCTGAATTTTATCTTGGAATTCTGACTTTTATTTTGGAACTTTGGATTTGTAATTACATCTTTCACTTCGGAATTGCGACTTTATTCGGATGTCCGCCTTTATTGAATGGGAATTTCGAGATAAAAGTCGGAATTTCGATTTTGAAGTCGGAATTCTGAGATAAAAATTGGAATCCCGAAATAAAAGTCGAAGTTACTAGATGAAAGTCAGAATTTAAATGAAAACTAAAAAAACGTATACCACTTCTGGGCTTCCATATCTCTGTTAGGGTCTTGATAACCTCTGAAGTTTATTTTCCCGAACAAGAAGAATGGCAGGCCCTTTTCCTCTAGCCAGAATTTGGAGCTGTCAGGCAACAAAAATGTTTCAAAAAGTTGTTTTTCTCAATAATAACTTCCAAGCAGTAATTGGTTTTTGCTTGGGATAGCTGGCTTTATAGTTCCCACCCTGATCCTTTTTTTTAATTTTAGTATATGAATATTTTTTAATCATCTATTGGGACCGTGCGCAATGACAGCACCATTTACTTTTGTAACTTTTGGGGGTTTTTATGCATTGTGCCTCATGGAGATTTTACGGAAAACCGATAATACTCAACATTGAACCTTATTTACCAATTATGCACGAGTCTACATGGCTCCGTAACGAAATAGCGTTTTCAAAAATAGCGCCTCTCAAAATAGCGATAATTAAAGAGCGACGCTAAAAATTGCCGCGAAAAACAATAGTGATGCGACAAAATAGCGCGAAACAGGATAGGGTTGTGACAAAACAGCGATGAATAAAATGGCAAACGACAAAATAGCGATGCAACAAAATAGCGCGGGATGAAAAAGCGCTGTGACGAACTATAAGATACGTTTCTGCGACGAAATAGCGACTCATCACTGGAGTAACGCATTGTTTATTGAAAAGTCATTCAGTATCATGAATTATCACCGAAAATGAGTTTACTTAAATCTCAAAAGGGTGGAAATATTCTATATCATGGTAACAGATATAGAAAAGATAAAATACACTCTACCAGTGTATCGTGGCGTTGTACAAGGGAAGGATGCATGGACCGAAATATTGTTAGCTATCACGGAAAAAAGCCAACCTCCGGACACAATCATGCTCCGGATCCTGCTGAAAAAGAAGTATGTATCTATGAGCAAAGTATACGGAAATTAGCAGAAACACAAGACACCCGTAGATCAATAATTCAAACAAGCATGAGCAAGGTTTCCGAAGAGGCTGCCGTCCGTCTGCCTAATTATGAAGCTTCGAGGAGAATGATCCAGCGTCAAAGAAACAAGAAAGATTTATCTTAAACATCGTTTACTGGTATACAGGATATCGAAATAAATGAAGAAATGATCGAGTTCTGATATTTGAAACTCACAAAAACTTATATAATATATAATGAAAGAATTTCCACATTGGGCCATGGACGTAACATTCAAAACGTGCCCAACACTCTTCCAACAGTTATTTACCATCCACGTTATAATCGACGCTAAATCAATTCCCATGGTATTCACCATCCTGCCGAATAAGACTGAAGATACTTATGAAAAAGTTCAAGAATGTTGAAGTTGGAACCGAATCTAAATCCCAAAAGTGTATTGGTTGATTTTGAACAGGCTTCAATTTGTGAAACATTCCTAAACTGTAGAATGGTCGGTTGTTTTTTTCACTTGACACAGAACTTGTGGCGCAGAATACGAGAAAATCTATTTGTTCAACTATATAAGAATAACGAGTTTGCAAGATTGCAATGTAAAATGCTGCTCGCCCTCAGTTATGTTCCAGAAAAGGATGTACAATTCGCTTACTGAATAATTTATGTCTGTCCTTCAACCCCTTGAAGAATATTGGGAGAATGATTATGTTGGAAAAAGGATTAATAACGTTGAACTAAGATTTCACATAATCATTTGGAATATGTTCGACAGAATTAAGAATGATATGTCGATAACAATCAATTCACTCGAAGCTTGGCATTATTTGTTCCAGAAAACTATGAATTGTCACCATCCGCATATGTTCAAACTAATACAACAGTTGAAAAAGGAACAGGTATCTTAACATATATTTCTGGCTAAATATCGTGGTGGAGTTACAGAAAAGCAAAACCCTAAAAACAAATACGTGCAGCTGAAAACTAGGCTACTGACGATAGTATCCGGCTATAATACAAAAAATATTTGAAGTCTGTTGCTAATAATTCATCTTTGTAGTGTTTGGAAGGCGATTTCACTTGATTGATATAAGTTTCTGTTGTCAATGAATGATTACTTGAAATATTTTTAGTTTTCTGTTGAATACTTTGTCTTCTTTCCTATTATGTAGGGGCGCTTTTTTGTCGCACGCCATCATGTTGAGGCGCTTTTTTGTCGCACGCCATCATGTCGAGGCACTTTTTTGTCGCACGCCATTATGTCGGGGCGCTTTTTTGTCGCACGCTTTTATATGAAGCGCCATTTTTGAAATCGCTCTTCCGTTACGGAGCCAGTCTACATATTTAGCCAAAGTTGAAGCAATGCTAATCGAGTGCTTGTAAAAATTAAATAAATCACACTTGTGATACAGTTTGTTTAATCAACCGGAAAAATATTCAATTCAAATGATGATCAAAAATAATACTTACAGAAAATAACTCCGCTGTTTTGAAATTCTTACCTCTTTAAAATAACTTTGGCGCCCACTGTATTTTAACATATTAAGTTATTCCAGTTGCTTGCTCAATTTTCTCAGAAAGCGGAAAGCTCTCCATTCAACTCGACAGCAATATTGTACGGAACTACTAACTACTGGTCTATTTAGAATTTGGCAAGGTTCAATGAGGAATCGCGTTGGTTACCTTATAGTAACTGGCGGCTGCTTGACGCCTTCAAAAAAATCCGACACTCATTAACAGCCGATTGCACCTACTTTGTGTTATGAGACCGTTGTTTTTTGTGGAAAACGGATCATTTTTCATATGGCCCTTTTTTTATCAACCACTTTTATCACTCCTAACAAGCCCGAATAACTGCATCATCTCCGAAACATGTCTCGTCTATTGGCATCAGTCCAATACTTTTCATATTGAGTTTTCCTCAAATGGAATAACACAGATAGAAAAGTTTCCCACAAATATTACAGTTCTTCGCACGGTCCCAATAGTCCTTGTGGAAAAGAAAATCCATGTGACTCTCTAGCTGTGATCAAACACATGTGCATTCAATGGTCCATTGTCAGAGGATGATAACCGTCGTGATCTCTCTCTCACACACAGTTTTATTCCTTACAGCTGATAATTTCCGTCCATATCTGACATCATTCCAAGGCAATAGTTTCACAGATTACATCAATGCAGTATTCGTTGATGTAAGTGATCATCAATATGTGTTGAGTTCACGATTCACATACCACGCTTCATCTCACCACTGTTTGCCTTCATAACTGATTCACCATTTCATTCTAACCTCCATACAGTAAAACAATCATCTGTTTCTTCCTGAAAGAGCTCAATTACCCTGCACCAAACTGAAAACGCCAGCACTTCCCATAATTCCTCTCTTGAAGATGCCAATTTAATTGGCGAAACGCGAGTTTCGAGTGCGTGTTTTCAGTGCAGTACTTAGTAATTAAGCTTTCCTAAGAAATGTTCCATTATCCTGGGATAGATTCCGTTATATTTCTGTATATCGAGCAACTGTGTTTTTTTTCTAGGGTTACACGAAACCTAAGGAATATATAGTGACCGAATGGCCTATCAAATCCACTTGTGGAGAATTCTGGTCCCTAGTATACGACTACGATTGTTCTGCAGTGGTGATACTATGTGTACCACCACACAACTCGGTATGTAGATGTTATATGATCTCCAATAGAGTAGTGAGTGTTAACAAAATCTGAACAATTGATGTAGGTATCAAGTGAAAATGGATGATTTCTTTTACACTTTCAGCAACAGTTCCCCTCGTTTTGGCCAGAAGGCAGGACATCGAAAAAATACGGACCTGTTTTCACGATAGACCATATATCTCATAGTCACTATTCCAACATCAAAACGTGGGTGTTTCGGATAAACAAGAAGGTGAGTTTTATTGTCAGTTTCTAGTGCTAACGTTTGGTATAAGAAAGGCTCATGATGAGTTCCAAACGTGGATGATGCTGAAAAAGCTCTTATCATTTCACTCAAATAACAAAATAAGAGCTTTGATTGCATAGTAATTATTGCTTAATCATTCGGAGATTCGAGATCAGTAAATAAAAATACAGATATGATTACCCAATAAGTTGATGGAGTCCATTGCCCGTGGGACCTATCCTGTGTTTCCTTCAAGAAAGTTGTTTTTTCAATTTTCATTATCATTATATTGTAGTGAGTAGTTCTAACTGACTCATACCCATGTCGATGCCCCTATATTAAAGCCACCACCAAAACACAATTGCCTTACCGAATGATAATTTTCCTGAAAACGGAAAAGTGAAGTTTTTCTGTATTGACTGAATATTGATTTTTACTACTACCGTTTGGTTTCGAAACAACCCCCCTGACTTTCACTCGACTATGGTTTCCTGATTGCAGATAGTTTCCCTGACGGAACTCATGGCCGGGGTCAAAGCTCCACCCAAAACGGTACAGTTGTTCCAGCTAACCTGTTGGCCGATGGGCCACAAAGTACCGACCTCGACCAACTCTTTGGTGGAGCTGATGAACATGGTAGAAAGATGGCGGCAGAGAACGGAATACGGACCCGTTTGCGTAGTATCTCCGTAAGTAAATCCGCATTCGATATACAATAATAGAGGAACCCAAGCGGGGATTTCGGGATTCACTAAAGCACGGCAGATTAATATACAGGGGGATACCTTGTACCCGGTTCAGTACTTCCACCATATATGAGCCCTATATATATGGCCCCCCTTCAAAGATAAAGGGTCATATTATTGAAAAAAAAATGATCATCTAAAACTCTCGAGCGCGTCAGATTAAGGTAGGGTGAGTTAGTTACATCCTGAAAGTGTATATTCCACTAATCTGACAATTCGAGAGTGACCTAAAGAAGAAGGAGGGCTACAAAGTTGTAAAAAAACGTCATCTTGACATTCTCGAGTGTGGCTTATTTTATTTGGAAGGGAATAATTGAAGAATTGCAAAAAATATATAATCTGGCGATCTCCACAAGCCGAAATAATAAAAATT
This sequence comes from Zygogramma bicolorata, assembly GCA_032362365.1. Taxonomy (NCBI): domain Eukaryota; kingdom Metazoa; phylum Arthropoda; class Insecta; order Coleoptera; family Chrysomelidae; genus Zygogramma; species Zygogramma bicolorata. The sequence continues at coordinate 32,695 of JAVJAQ010004468.1, read as the reverse complement.
CATCGATGGAGTTTAATGCGTGCAGCTATGTGATGCCTGTATTCCCCTCTCCACGTTTCTATTTCTCTCTCACTCTTTCTCTATCTATTGCTCTCTCACTCCGTCCCCACTCTGGTTTTTGTTGCCGTGATGCCATGACAGTTGATCACACAGACCCGTTGGTGGTATGATATTGTTTACAACGAATACCCAACGTTTTGAAATTTCAAAAATTCAATTGCTTATAATTGAAGGGCACAGGGGAAAAACGACCGTAGTCCCATCAGACGGAATTTGAGAAGAATCAAATTCAAAGTTTCCCAACTGAAAACAATATGTCAGACTCATGAAAAAAATATGCAAAAATAAGCATTTGATCAGAAAATATGTTTTTAAAACTCGTACCAAGCAAAATAAGTTTTTGATGTGATTTTCCACAATCATTTCAAAAGATTCTCAGAAATATAAGGACTGATGGCACTTTTCCCCGGCATTAGGCTTCAATCGGTGGATCATCAACGTATTCGTCCTCACTTTCTTCTGGTTGGTTGATGTATGTTAAACGTCTGTAGAAGTCCTTCGCGTCTGGTCTTACAAGGAATGATGTAAGCGCTTGTAAATCGTTCCACTTTGCCTTCTTGATGGGTATCTGGCCATGGTACAATTTGGTCGCTGCTCGAAGGTCCTCTCTCTTCTTCACTGGACACAGAAAAGTCACTGTCCACGTCACACACGTTTGAAAAACAGTAAAGTTTCAAGAGAAATTGTTACGGTACGACGTATGAACTAGAACAAAACAAGAGGTTTGATAAGAACATGTTGGGTAATGCACGTCGATCACTGTAGTTTACACAAACGAGAATGGAAAAAAAGGACTGAAGCCGTTCTTCCCATGACGCGCTAGGACTCACGTCGTTTTTCCCTAGCAGGGCGGATGTTCTTACGCTTATTTCTATGGACTCAAGTCTCTCTTGTCATTTCTCGATTCAGTCATATTATAGTACTTCCCTAATGCTACTAGATGGCGCCTCAAACTCATTGTGTTGACAAAGTGGACTGAAGTCGTTTTTCCCCTGTGCCCTTCAATTATTTTCTTATAAATACAAGTATTCTGCTAAGGGTCAGTTTTTCATTACAAGGATAAATGAGTTATCTGTCAGACAGATGGAAGAAGAGAGAGGGTGCGCGTGAGTATTGTTTGGCAGTGATAAAGATGAAAACTATTGGTTATTTTTATCTGATAGATATCTTGCATTGAAAAACCGGTCCTAAAAAAGCATACACTTTTTTATTTGCATGCTTTTTCCCGAGATTTTCAAATGAGTTCAATGATTTAAAAAAAAATAAAAAAAAATCAAATTGGCAGAATAGGCGAATCCCTCCAGATAATCGTCAGATTATGAGACTGCAACGTCTAGGGCGTAAAGATGAACCATATGTATATTAATCTGACGCGCTTGTGTATTTCAAAATGACCATTTTTTTTACACTCCAATAACGGCCGCTAGTCTGCGTCACATCCAAACCGTCAGAGCTTTTTTTAGGTTCACTTAACATCCCCTCAGAAAATCTGACGCGCTCGAGAAATTTTTTTTTCATTTCCAACCCTTACGTACGACCACCCCCATCATGGAAACAATCGGATTAACATACGTACATTTTTAAAAATATGTAGGACATAGATGATATCAATATCTGACGCGCTCGAGTATGTTAATGCAACAGTTTTTATTTACATTTTTGAAAGTCTCTAGCCGCTCTCCAAACGATGAAAAGGTATACATCATATAACTTTTTTTTTTCATCATCTGAGATTCGCAACCCGTATGACGCTCGAGTAAATCCCGATTTAGCATCGTGGGCTCTCCTACTACAATCAGTGTGCTTGGATTTCAAGAGGAGCAATACGTCCTCTGGTGGCAGAAATCGGCAAGACTTTATATGTTCTTTCTTCGTAGTTTTTTTTGCCTCTCTACACTTGTATCGATTCCAATATCCTCATTAATTCAGATAGGATAAGAACCTTAAAAATCTACGAAGCAAAACTCCATCGATAACAAACTGATGACTGTCAAAGCATACTCCGCCTTTTTTGTACAATGGCGATGCATCGCACGTTCGTTTGTTTTTTCTAACCTACAAATTATCTCGGAATTTTTAGCCAAGATTTGTAGTAAAAAAATGTTCTAGAATTCTAGAATATCTGATGAATGAAAGCGTATGTGTTCTGATCGCCTTTTTCTGGCGCAACAAAAATGGTGGAATATATGCCCTCTTTTCGAACTTTGAAGTGCAATTACTTCCTAAAGGAGAGGGACACAAATTTACGAAATGGTCTGGCTTTCACCTCAATTTGAATTCCCAATTCTTTTTTCAGGGATGGAAGGAGCAGATGTGGGATATACTGCGCAGCAAATGCGTGTATAGAACAAGTCATTCAGCATGGCGAAGTCGATGTTTTCCAAGCTGTCAGAACGGTCAGAAGGCACAGGCCTCAGCTTATAGAGAATATTGTGAGTTACTTTAGTATTAACCCTTTACAATCTTCTGCATTTTATCAAAAACTATATTAAAAAATTTGATTCAACAAGAGAGTTATGTCAAGAAACCAACATGTTGAATATTCATTCATTTCACATTAATCAATGTTTGAAAGAATGTTTCATAAAAGTACAACAGAAGCTGGAATTCACCCAAACATGCTATGAAAAATCGGCGTTGAGAACATCAACCCAATGACATATGAAATGAGTTTTGAGATTTGGGAATCAGAATAGCGACAAACATCCCCGAACTACTTAATTTTGACGAAGCAAGATTTCAATGTGGAAATTTTTCATTACAATCGAATTCCCCATTTACCATTTGTTTTTTTTTATTGGAAAAAACTGCAGCTGAGTGTAGGAAAATAATTTAGGCAAACGTTCATTCCAGTCTTGTCACTGATTCAGTTTGGTTTCTTTGAAAATCATTTCAACTTCACCATAAAAATGGCTCATTCCATTTTAGAACGAGTTGAAATTGTCAACTTTCATTTTCAAAAAAATAATTTGACTATACTTACTGCTTGCTTGTTTAGGGACATTCATCCCGATATAATGATTCGTAAGTTGCCAAATATGTTAGAAAGTTGGTCGATACCTAATTTTTCTGTAATATGAAGCATCAACCGCAGAACCCCACCAGAACAAAATTTAAGAAATGAATTTCAACAAACTCCATAATATTGTATGGAAACAAATGGATCAAATTTTCAACTCTTGTTGAAGTAACTTTTCAATAAATCAAATCAACAAAGTGTTAACTTTTTCACAGAGCACCGTTACAAATAACAAACATTGGAACCTACCACTAATTGTAAACTTTTTGGGTCCTAAAAATTATTTGTTCTAAAATTGTTCGTTTCGTTGGCCAGCTGACCAACGGCAACCCTCAGAAATCGAAACTTGTGCGAGCAATGGATTAACGAGGCCTTACCTTTTAACGTGCGAGAACCACCTGATACCAAAAACTTTCAATAAATTTGCCATCAATACTAAAATTATTGGGTTTATGTTCTCAACACTGTTTTTGCATTAATTCTTCGAGTAAATCCCAAAAAATTTCAATAAATAGGGTATCATTAGGAAGATAATTTCGTGCCTTCTCATATGGTGTATCACTCGACCCCACTTTCCATTTGAAATTTCAGTCCGAAATGTGTCCCCCTCACTATCCAACTCTACCTGTCCGAGAATTTTCGATTTGAATCGCAAACAAAAGAGCAAAGCTAGGTGCATACTTTTCATTGAACCATTCTAAGAACGGGATACCATCAAGTCGGACTATGATATTGTAACTATATTGCCTTGGGTTCGTTTATTAAAACTCCAAACAACACTATACTACATTTATTACAACTCTTTATCACAACACAATACAATACAATCACTTAAACTGCTCCCCTAATTATCCAAAGCTCTGTACTGAAACTCTCTGAACTAGAAATTCTCTACTTCGACTTCTTCACTTAGCAATATCAGAGCTCTCTCCGATCAAAACTATGTGAAACTCTCCGCCTCTCAACTAACCTAAAAACTCTGATAACTATCTCCCGTAGCGATGAATCGCTTCCGTATAATATATACTTGCTTACCCCTGTGGAGAATCTTCCAGTCAAATCTCGATGATCGAATTCTCCACGCGAATAAAGAGTTCCTGGAAAAGTTGACGTTCTCTCTTCGACCCCTCATATTATTTTGCGTTTACGAGCGACAGGGCCGACGCTAGGAGATGTCGCAACAATATATTCCACTTATTCTTCAGAAATGATCAACGAATTTCTAATGATTTTTCTGTTTTCAGACCGAATACAAATATTGCTACGACGTCGTCTTGCACTACGTCCTGCACTACCTACAGAAAGACCTACAGGAAATCAAGACGAAGCACTAGCCTAGATATCCGTTAACTTACTGATAGATCACTGAATGCACCAATTCTATGTGTCATATGGCAGAAATTAGTGTCCCATTGGCGATTTTATACCGCACTGACTGTTGTTGCCTTTAGGAGATGTTGACAGAAAAAAAAGTATACGTACTTGAATAATTTTGTACTTATGTATGTTCAAGTTTGGTTATCTGGTTAGATGTGACATATACAACCAGCATTTCTGAATAGCGTTAACAGGTTTGTAAAAAATGATATGGAGATGTAGTCCACATAAGCGATGTATGAGATTTGAGGTTGGTTGACATGCTTCACAGAAAAAACTGGAAGATTTCTGTCTGAAGGAGACTAACAGCCGATTGCACCAACTTTTTGTTATGGAAGCATTAAGCTAATGCGCCATTGAAGGTCAGCTAACGCTGAGATGTCTAGAAGGATGGTGCTGGGACTGATGCGATATTGTTTAGAATTTTATGGCGACACTTTTCTGTCATTAGTGTCATTTTTACGTATCGTGGTGTGTTGCTCAATTTCATCGCTAGTTGACGCTAATTGGAAGTGCATAGTCAACCGATCGATCGACAAACTATATTCTTTGATTCGAGCAGTCAACAAAATGAGCAAAATCTAATGTCATACTCGTAAAGAACAGAATCCCCAAACATGCTCAGGTATAACTCAGTACACCATCCTTCTAGACATCTTAGTTAACGCACTGCAGCGATTGCACTATCGTTTAAGAGATTATTGAACACCCATTAATCAACTCTCACCTAACTGGAAGAGTCTCCTTGCTGAAGGTTTCATAACAAAAAGTCGGTGAAATCGGCTGTAAACTAAGTGTCAAACTCGATCTATCAATCTCTTCGGCTTGTTTGAAAAGTCGTAATGAAAAGTAAAAGTATGTTTTGTTTGGTCATCCAAAAAACTCAGATGTGTAATTTTCACTGGACAATTTACAAAACCGCTGCACGTGTTACACTATACAATAGCTTCGTCAGGCGTGTTATAGTAGTACAAATGACATACACAAAATCACACATTTTTCATGTTCGAACAAAAAAAACAAGTATTCCTGAAAAATAATTAATTTTTCTCTCAGAAATGTTCTAGATGACCTGGGTTCCTTTTCTTGCCCTTTCTTTCAGTTTACCTTCGTTATTAGACACCATAAAGAAATATTAAAATATTTATCCTTGATTATAGATGGTATAATGTGATCTTATTTTATGATGATGAGTAGCTCATGGATGAATTTAACTCTAGGTAGTTTCACTATTGTTATTTTTTATGAAATTGTATACGTTTAATGGTGGAAAGATGAACACCAATGCCCGAATTCACCAAAAACGAAAACTGAGTTTAAATTCCATTCATGGAACTTAAAGTTCTGTAAGATTCACACAGATATACATACAAAGTTCTGAACTTTGTATGTATATAACTACTTTTCTACGGGCTTGAAGGCTGTTGTTCTTTGGAATTTCTTCCTAACGGTTAGCTGGCGCGAGTGGCTAGCTTCTTCAGAGGCTTACTCATTTCCGATGACTGAACGTTTCGATTTCTTGAGGCGTATTTATATTGATGCAGGTAGTCTGGAGTGTTGATTACTTCTGTCGGGTTCGTTGTGATTTCATTAGTCATTCTTAATTTCCTCAGAATGGGATTACAAATTCTGTTTAGACTCAACGCTTCTTTCTTTCTGTTGAAAGTGTACGCATGTTTTTGGATCTCTATTGCCTTCCGTGCCAGTCGGCTATGGTAACCCTGGTTGGGGGCAATCAGTTTGGCATTTTCAAACAGAATCCTGTGGTCACCCCCACTCAGTGCGTGTTCCGCCACTGCCAGTTTGTCGGTTTGCCCCAGCCTGCAGTTCCTTTCATGCTCTTTGAGCCTTGTTCCCATGGATCTCTTCGTGGTACCGATGTAAACCTTCCCACAAGTGTACGGTATGCGATAAACTCCTGCTGCTGACAGTGGGTCTTTCTTGTCTTTAGCCGAACTGAGGGTTTGTTGGATCTTCTTGGTCGGCTTGAAAACCGTTTTTATGTTATATTTCCCCAAGAGTTTTCCAATTCTGTCAGTGACCCTCGGGATATATGGCAGATATGCATTTGCAACTACCTGAGAGTCCTCCCTGTCTGTCTCAGGTTGAGTCTAAACAGAATTTGGAATCCCATTCTGAGGAAATCAAGATTCACTAATGAAATCACTGCAGGTAGTGCGGGAACTAATAATGATGATTATTCCCCGAACCCGACAGAAATAATGAACACTCCAGACTACATGCATCAATATAAATATGCCTTAAGAAATCGAAACGTTAAGTCATCGGAAATGAGTAAGCCTCTGAAGAAGCTGGCCACTCGCGCTAGCGAAACGTTAGGAAGAAATTCCAAAGAACGACGGCCTTCAAGCCCGAAGAAAAGTAGTTATACTAATAACCTCGGCCGCGAAAGCCTCAACCATTTTGTTTTGCATGTATGTTCAGTCAGATTCTTTTTTTTGGGCGACATTTGGAGTTGAAACTCAGTTTTTGTCTTAGGTTAATCCCGTCCTCAATCTTTGGAATCGTACTACTCAAATCAAGGACGAAAGAGAATTAAAAAATTACAATTTCCTGCTAAGGCCATATTCAGGGTTTGACGAAAAGTGTCAAAAGTGAATATATCTGCCCTTTTACAGCTATATAGATTCCAATATCAATTCTGAATTTGGTGAATTACCAACACAAGCTATGAAAAAAAAATTTGTCACTTGTGGTTGGCATACCTTGTAAGTGAAACTGACAGTCATTGAATTGTTGATATTTCCACTGCTAAACAACCTTTATATATCTCAATTAGGAACTTGGGTATTATTGTGGAGAAAATAATCAATATCAAAAATTTTTCACAAACACTCTGTTGATAGGTACGTGTATACCATTCAAATGCGTTTGATTCATTCACAAAAAGGGGAAAAGAGTACATCTGAAAGAGCTACTCCTCTGCCTATACGGCTCGACAGGAACTGATTTACATATAAATTACTTTTTCTTGCTCGATTTGTATACCAAGATCACCAAGCATATAAAAATTGAATCAAATAGATATCGTATCGTCATGTTTCCACAATAGAATATAAATGAAATAACAATGAAACAAAAATAGAGAGCTATTTGTAAAGAAAAATATGAAATATCACCCTGGTGAGTGGGATTTCTCTTATATCACCTCTCTATTTCTGGTTTATTGTGTAGACATTGCCTGTGTATGCTATTTATTTGATTCAATTTTAGTGTCCTTGGTATACGAATTGAGCAAGAAAACGTGATAACCCAATGCCCGTCGTTGCCATATAGACAGGGGAGTAGCTGATTTAGATTGTCTCTCCTGCTTTTTGTGAATGAATGAAACACATTTGATAATCAACAAAGAGTGTCTATATTTTTTTTTTATTTCACTCCTTTCGTAGAAGTTGTTATTTATTTCTATTTATTGATTCGGAGAAACCAACAAATAATTCCTTGAATTTATATGTCTCAACCGAAGAATACCCTTACACGATTCTCTATTTACATGTATGTATCTGTAATGAACTATTGAGGCCAATGAATCTGTGAATAAGTAATAATAAATTGTATTTTGTGGTAAAGGTTGAATCTTGTGTATATTTTTGTTACTTTGCCGCTAAGTGGTACAATGTGTCATTGTCTAAATTACCAATAAATATCTTTAAAGCCGCTCTTGTTTAATTATTCTTTTTTTTCAAAGAGTGCACTTCAAACTAATCAATTCAACAAAAAATATTTACGGGGTGTTTCATTATTACAGTGATTTGATTTATTTGAAAGGAGATAGTTAAGATTTATTTTCAAGATCGCTGAAACATCAAATGGTTCAATGTAATCAGATTCTTTTGATCAATTTTTTATAGTATGCAATTTAAGCTGAAACTAAGATATTTGAAAACACTAGTGTTGCAAAAACTAATGCGATGTTGAGATTTTAATGGCGACACTCGTAAGATCACGGTAAGTTTCCTAATTTCATCGCCAGATGACGCCAATTGTCAAACACTATAAACAACGTCATATGATTTGAGGTTAAATCATTTTTTTGCTGCATGGGTTCCACTTCCATCCGAATTTAAGCCCTCTTTTTGTTCATCGTAGATTTGAGAAGTTTCTTTATTCAGAATTTACTTCTTTCTTGATTCAATGGTGTTTATACTTGTTGAATTTCGTGAGATGGTAACACAGGCCATATTCCCGCTTTTTTTATTTGACGATAAGGAGAGTATAAATTGGATCTATACATATATCATTCACTCAATGATCACGAGACATAATGCAAATAGGTTCAAAATCGATTTATTCTTTTTTGAAGAGTTGACGATCCAACTGATTTCCAATTGATTTGTAGAGATACAAAAAAGTATTCCACATACAATAATTTCATTGGATATAGTGTTGGTTGATGGTATACAATAGTTGGTCAATACGTCAGAGTGGTCACTACATAAAATATCATAATATACATACAAGTCTAAAATGTATAAAAAAAATACTACGAAGAAAATTCCTCTGTCCTCGAAAAATTTCCCCTTGAAAATGAATGTCGACGGACTCGAGTAATTCAGAAACAAAATGTTTTTTGACAATGTCTTGTTTCATTCATACTTTGAAGATTATTTCTATCGTCAACTCTATTTTGAAGCTCATTATCCTTCTTTCAACAATTCAGTGAAACTGACAAACAGAAATCTGCACCTATTCTTCTCTTCAGAAAAGGAAACTTTGTGGTGCATCGTCAACTTAACGGAAATATCGATATTATAGTGTAGATGGCGTAACAAAAACCTTTCAAATCCTTTTCAAACAGACATTGACTATCTATAAACAAATGCTTTTATATTTTTGCGTTTCTGTTATTGGATTCCGTTATTCATGAAATTGATATGTTTCCTGTTTTTCTTGAGCGCTCAGATGAAAAAATATAGTTTGTCGATCGGCCGTACGACTATAAATTTCCAACTTCCTTCAAAAGGAACATATTTCAAAAACGATTTCGAAAATATTTCCATCATGCTTCAGCATTATTGCGTGAATCGACAAATGAATATTTATTAATATAGATCCCTCTTAGTCTCCTTCAAATCAACAACCAACCAACAGAAAAGAAGTAATTCGGACTCGAATTCAGGTGGAAATGAAACCCATGCTGAAAAAATAAATGAATTACCACCAAATCATTCGCCGTTCTCTGTAATGTCTGACTATGGCGTCATCTAGCGATGAAATCATGAATCACACCGTGATCCGACAAAGTGTCGCCATAAATTTCTGAACGATATCGCATCAGTTGCAAAACCTGGCTTCATGTATCAAACATAGGCAACATTTTTCTCAAATATTTCCGTTGCAGGTCAAAAACATCTTTCAAATACAATAATTCAGCCATTTTTAAATCCATTCTCCACTTGGAACTTCATACGAAACATGGCGATAGAGAATTGTAAAATTTTCACGTAGTGCACCATCTGTGTTTCAATGGCCAAACTACTGACAGTTTGCCAAGCTACGAGCTTCGAATAGAAAGCTAAAGATGGCACTTCTGTTACATGAAAAAGATCAAACACGGCGTTCACGATCACGATCACGATGGCGGCCAATCGCAGCTATGAAAAATGAATGTCGAGCGGCGTTCTATAAAGCGGTGGCGATCAGTTTCAGCTCGTCCGGTTTGGCCGCTTTATCGCGAGCTATTTGCGAGCGTTTTGCGAATGCTTTCAATGCTTACTAGATATGGACTGTGCAACGGAACAGTTGATAGATAATGTCAAGAAACATACAATTCTCTACGATTCATCACATCCTGCGTATAAGAATAACAAAATCAAAAATGTGATTTGGGATGAAATAGGAACTTTACTAAACATTGACGGTATGCATTTTCGTACTTCTCGGTACCATAAACTAGTCATTAGTTATTTTAATAGAACCAAAATTTAAAATATCAAAAACTCAACAATTTGGAGATTGGCCACTGTTTAGAAGAGTTTCAGCGGCAAATAAAATAAAATAATGAGCTCGGTAATGAATGAATAGAACAAAACAAGAAAGTTGAACATGTACATTTTCATGAAAGCGTCCATACAAGAAATAATATAGAGTAAGAAATAAGAATAACAACAAAAGGTGCTATCTTTCACTATTTTGTTTTATATTATTGCTACGATCATTCTTGGGTTCGTTTATTGAGACTCCAAACAGCACTAAACCACTTTTATTACAACTCTTTATCACAACACAATACAAATCAATTACTCAAATTGCTCTGCTAACTATCAAACACTCTGTACTAAAACTCTCTGTAATAGAAACCCTCCGCCTCTCCACTAAGCTAGAATCTCTGATAACTATCTGAATAACTATCTTGTAAGTATCTCCTTTTATAATTGTGTACGTCTATGGAGAATTTTCGAGAGAGGTCTCGATGTGTATCAAATTCTCCACGCGAATCAAGAGTTCCTGGAAAAATGACGTTCTCTCTTCGACCCCTCATATTATTCTGCGTTTACGAGCGACAGGGCCGGCGCTAGGAGTTTCGTAACATTATTTTATTCTGTTTGGAAACTGATGGTGTGCATGAACGCGAAGATATTTTCTGTTCTTAATGTTCATCAAACACTCTGTACTAAAACTCTCTGTAATAGAAACCCTCCGCCTCTCCACTAAGCTAGAATCTCTGATAACTATCTGAATAACTATCTTGTAAGTATCTCCTTTTATAATTGTGTACGTCTATGGAGAATTTTCGAGAGAGGTCTCGATGTGTATCAAATTCTCCACGCGAATCAAGAGTTCCTGGAAAAATGACGTTCTCTCTTCGACCCCTCATATTATTCTGCGTTTACGAGCGACAGGGCCGGCGCTAGGAGTTTCGTAACATTATTTTATTCTGTTTGGAAACTGATGGTGTGCATGAACGCGAAGATATTTTCTGTTCTTAATGTTCCGAGTTTCAAATCATTCCAGCTTCTTACCTAACAATAACAACCCAAAAATATCATTTTTTGATACTATGTTATGGAATCAAAATTCATAATATAAAAAAACTCAACAATTTGGAGGTTGCCCACAGTCAAAACGAAAAGATGGTTTTCAGAGACAGATTGTTTGTCACAAATTGAACGAGAAACTCAAAAATGATTTTTAGTTCGAGAATAACTCTATGGTGTACCATTTTTTTCATCAAAAACATCGAGATGATCACCCGTATACGCCCCAAATAGCACAAGTACGTCCAGTGGACGGACTGCATATGTACGGTGAGGATGCATTGTACGTATTTAGGACGTACTTTTGTCTCCGACAGACGTACATAAGACCTCCCTGCGACTTACCGTTTCCGCATAGTCGGTAATCCCAGGTACGTACTTTTCTAGTCCACACAGGACCTGAAATGTACAGAAAGGGGAACTGTTTGGGACATTCCGAAAACGTACATTTTCCATTCTGTATGCGCTATCCCAAGTAGAACAAACATATTTGACCAATATTGGTTCAATATTACGGGAATATTAACCTTATATTGTAGATGATATCAATAGTGGCCACAAAAAAATGTGAACATTCGACGATATTAGATCAATATTCGAAAACAACGTAATGATATATCATATGATATCACTTAATGAATCTAAGTTTTCATATTCGGGATTATTCATTTCTTTTTTACCAAATAGTCAAGTTGGAAATTTTACTCATTCACGTGTACTAACCATCTAACCGAATACTTACCTGGAAAAAGACCTACCTGGCTGCTGCGGGGCTTGAACTCTCGACCTTTCCTATGGAGATATTATTGTCGACCACTGTTACACTCTACGGCACGGAGACACTTGTTTTTAAGAAGGAGTTGGGTGCTATAGATGTGATGACTTCAAGTTAGTTTTGTTCGAGATAATATTAAAATTTTAGAAAGTTCAGTAACAATGGAAATATATTCGAAAAAACACTAAAGGATCACTGTCTCATGTGATGGCGGTTTTGGAATATCAAACTTGCTGTGCAAAAAATTCTGTATGTAATTTTCTGGTATTTAAATTCACCACATGCCGATGTTTCAATTTTTCCAATTTTTTTTAGGAATAATTCATTATGAATATTGCATTACCAATATTGATATATGTTTGAAACACTAAGTGATCACTCTCAAAATCCCAATACCCCTTGAACCGAAAGGGACCCAATACGTACGTACTAGGGAGGTCCAAATAGTATGTACATACTAACAGAAATGTAGAAAATGAAAGGAACCCAATCCGTACGTACTTGGGAGGTCCAAACAGTATGTACAAAAAAGTACGTCAACGAGACGTCCAGATAGTATGTACATACGATTTCCAAAAATGTACGTCATTACTATTATGTCCCGCAAACGTTTCGAAATATATGTATCTGAAAGGGACTCAATATGTACGCACCTGGAAGGTCCAAATAGTACGAACATAGTTCTTCCAAACATGTACGTAAATGATACGTCTGAGCAGTACGTACATGGGATTCACAAAAAACACGTCATTGGTATGTCCCTAATTCATTCCGAAAAGTACGTACCTGAAGAGGAGTTAATGTAAACGTATCAGGGACACTTAATAAAGTACGTACATAGTACTTCCAAGCATGTACGTTTTTATTACATTCCGATTGGAACGGGACCAAGTATGTACCTACATGGGACGTCTAACCAGTACATATGGTACATCCGGTAATGTACGTTCTTCGAATGTCTCCTATCCGTCCCGGGACGTATCGACGTAACTGGGACATGAATGGTTCGTCTTCAGGACGTCGTGTGCTATTTGGGGCACCACTGACGATAATAGAATTCATGTTAGCAAATGCGCAAAAACTACATTATAACACCCACCAAATTTCATGTTCATATCTCGACCGATTTCAGAGCGAAACATACATAGTCAGTTTTTTGTAAAACTTCTTGTCATTATTTTTTTCTTATTCTCTAACACCCTCTATATTGGTAATAATAAGAAACACTTGTGATACAAATTCCTCATTCATCTGGGCACATTCAATATAAATGAGAAGCAGAAAGGATTTTTTCAGAAAAAAACCTAGTGTTTCGAAATTATCACCTACTTAAATCACAAAAAAATTGGGGTCCACTCCATTGGAGTAACTGGGGGGCATGTTCTTCCATATTATATTGATACCCCATTCACTTCGGTGAGTTGAGGCAGATTCAAGCAAGTCAATTTCTCAGAAACTCAGAATTATATGATATTTTATCTTATTTTCTTTGCTTTCAATTGGCTTATTATTATTGGTTACCCTATATTAACTGACGGTAGTGTCTGAAGCATGCATGAAAATGTGATATTATCATCAATTGATTTATCGAGGAAAACGTTTCATTCTTGTTTCTTTTATCAGTTTTATCAACCGAAACATTGAACAAACCCAAATAACTCCAAAAAGTTCCAAATATATCTCGTCTTCTGGCTCTAGTCTAATACTTTCCATTTGATATTTTTGTTTGATGCAATAACACAGACAATGAAAAGTCACACAAACGTCAGTAAAGTCGACTTTCAAGTGTTGCAGAAAAGACCGTCCCCCCCAAATGCTCGTTTTGTCCACAAGGCGCGCTGCTGTCACAAACGTAATTTATAATCGTTATTTTCCAGGTGACGAAGCAAAAAAAAGATGGAAGAACATTCGCGACTGCTACGCAAAACATCTCCGCTCTGAAAAAAACACACAGGTCAGCAAGCCAAAAACATTAACCGCTATAAAAGTTGGCCTTGGGCTGCTCGAATGTCCGCTTTCAAGCCGTTTCTTCAGTTTGCCCAAACAAGTAACGTGGACACTGGAACTAGTCCGGGGGAACTTCTCGCAATCAAAACCGAAACTTCTGAAAGCAGTTCATCGAACATTTCCCCCTTATCCGTACCAACAAATACTGCACCGCAAGTATTCCAGGGTAACGCGCCAGAGGGTATGACTTATGACGACATCGATTTGTTATTTCTTGGGCACGCTGGTACGATTAAAAAATTATCTGCCAAACGTCAAGTGATTGCGAAATATAGGGTGGCGCAGGTGATAATGGAAGAGGAATTGAATCAGATAGAAGAAACTACGGCAGCATCATTACCATCAACTTCTGGCACCAACTAATGCACCTTCTCCTATCAGAAAAGCTCACCTCCATAAAGTTAGCCAGGCCACTTGCAGTAAAATCATTGTAACATTTTTTTAATGTCGTATATTTGTCGAGAATTTGTCGTGGAAAAAAAATAACTGTCGCGCTTATATTTTTTTTCTAAGGGTTGAAAAAAACAGTGAAAGTCTTAGCGGTGTTGCCACATAGTAAAAAACGTAGGACATATGCGAGGTAAAACATGACAAGGGCGTGATTTCCAGGAAATAAAAAACATTTTTGGTGGTTTTTCATATATGGAATGAGCTACGACAATTACTCGACAAATATCTACGATAATAGTTTCGAGATTTGAGTTTAATTAGGAATTTTAGCAAGGTGGCTGTGCTAACTTAATATTGAGTTAGCAAAGCCACCCCTTAGAAAAAAACTATATGCGCGACAATTGATTTTTTTTCATTAACAATTGTCGAATATAATACGACATTTGATCATTACTTTGGGAGTTTGAAAAAATAGTTTTTCGATAGGGTTTCATGATAAAATCGATAGTTCAAAACAATAACAATTTCTTCTCATCTCAGACACTTTTTCAACGAAAATAGTGATGGCATATCGATACCGACTTCTCCACAATTGCATATTTCGGTTCCTTTCGCGATTTTATGAAAGAGTGTTGAAAAAAACAGTGAAAATCCTAGCGGTGTTGCCACATAGTAGAAAACGTAGGACATATGCGAGGTAAAACATGACAAGGGCGTGATATCCAGGAAATAAAAAACTTTTCTTGCTGGTTTTTCATATGGAATGAACTACGACAATTACTCGACAATTATTTACGATAATAGTTTCGAGATTTGAGTTTCATTAGGAATTTTAGCAAGGTGGCTGTGCTAACTTAATATTAAGTTAGCAAAGCCACCCCTTAGAAAAAAAGTATAAGCGCGACAATAATTTTCTTTCCACGACAAATTCTCGACAATTATACAACATTGAAAAAAAATGTTACAATGATTTTACTGCACTTTATGGAGGTAAAAAGCTCTATATGTGAAATAAGAAATCAACGTCGAATCGCCAGTCTATCAATTTTCTCTCGAATTCCCTGATATGTAAATCAAAAGCAACTACACGATATTGAAATTTTTCTCGAGCGAATTTAAAAATACATTTGGATTGCTGCATTGTCGACGTTCAGAGACAACCATCATATTGATGGTAGTGAATGATGATTTCATTATTCAAAAGTGAATAATGGATTTTATAATACTTGAAGAAACACATTCTGATTATATTTCATATTTTTGTTGATTTTTTTATATTTTTGTTAGAAGTGAAATAGTACATTGTTTACCAGGTGGAAAAAGCCTAACATTCCTGGACGACTGTGAAGTCAAGGCGCAGCCCCAGACTTAGCATTTTCTACGAGGTAAACATAACATTTTTCGCAAATCGTTTAATAGTATATTATGCAACGATCATGTAATGATGGTTATTAATACACGAGCATCAACCGTATGGTTGATGCGAGTGTATTAATAACTATTACATGAGAGTTGCATACGCTATTTTATCTACACCCGATAAATTGTGAAGAACTACAAATGTTATATTTATATTTGTATTGCACACAATAATACTAATCAAACGAATTTCTTTGAAAGATTCTACAAAATTGTAATTAATGGTATTACTTCGAGAAAACGATGAGAAATGATGAGAAGATCAAAAATTGAAAAAAAGAAAGATTACTCGAGACCGGAATCGAACCCATGTCTCTTCCAACTAGTCCGACAAGCTACTATTATCTCAGCGCCTTAGACCGCTCGACAACGGAGAGCTCAGATAATTTAATGGAGAAAATAGAAAAATAAATCATGTTTTTATCAAATGAAAAATTTAATCATTGTAACTGTATTTCTGCCGGTGAAGGTGTCGAAGGTGATTCTCCCATATCGCTGGTATCAGACATTTTGTTATGATTATCGAAGTTTGGCTATATTCTTCATTAAATTCAATACCTATACCGATTTTGACATGACAAACGTCAAATGCAGAGCATGCACATCATGCTTGATTGAAAAATAATGGGTTTCTATTGGTTGAAAATCTGTATTGCAATGAAAAATCTGATGTATCGTAATGGATTTCATTATAAATTTATATAAACCGAAACATCTTCTGGATATCTATTCACTTTATAAATTAAAATTTGTACTTTTATTCATCTGGTAAAAAATAATTGGAAAATCTCAAATTTGGTTTTCATTCCTATTAATGATCAACATAATCATTCAACAAGGAATTCAGATGATTTGGCAACTATGAAAATGAAAACAAATGTGGGACAGCAATCAATTTATTCCAAAGGAATATTACATTATAATGAACTACCAAAATTATTAAAAACTTATGGTAAACTAAGATTTAAGGTAGAATTGAAATATCATTTATTATCATGATTTTTTTTAATTTTGATATATTTCTGAGAAATGTTTTAGATATATTTGGTCAGGATAAAGAATTGATGGTTAGTTTTATTGAAAGATGTATTGTTTTTTTCCCTATCATAAACTTATATGTTTCTTGGAAAAATAAATAAATAAAAAATAAATTATAAAACGGGTTGTGGGTATAGTATTTTTCACAGTAAATGGCATTGGCTTATTAACTGCAATTAACTACCCGATTTAATCCCATTGTGTAGAAAATCATCTGGTAAAAGATGCAAATGTGCTACAGGGTTGAACTTAAGAAATTTGAATTTTGCATAATGTTGCACTATTACTTTTTATCCACGGACGCCACATACTGCCTATTCTGTACGTTGGGGTATGAAATCTTTGCTATTAATGTCTGTAATAACAACTAAATGTTATAAAATTATTGCACGCCGTAACACAAGTGAACACTTCCAATGAAATACAAAGACTAAAATGAACAAGAAGTGTAAGCTGTAATCTTCTTAAATCCCTCTCTGAGAAACAAAATTACCTGAATCCGGTCCTTTTACATTTATGATGTGCATTTCGGATTTTACAACTTAAGGGTCTAATTGGTTTTATTATAATCCTTCGGTCAATACCATTTATTGTGAAAACTACTAGATATAAGAGTATTATTAGAGTAGGGGTGTAGATAATAGTATATTATTAATTTCGACAAAAAATCTCGAATAATTTTATTCACAAATGAATGGTGCTTTGAAATTCGTAATGACGTTTAAAGGTTGAATTGTCAAAGTTGACGTTTATGAATTCAATTTCTGGTGTTCTCGAAAGTAAAATGATAAGTGATGATGAAATTTCCATTCCTGGGATTCCTCCAGAGCTGGTTGAGGCAGTGAAAACTGCTTCATTAGAATCATTCATCATAAATCAAGAGAAAAGTACGTTTTTCTTGATGTTTATTTAATTTCCATACACATTTTATTCATTTGCAGAGGGGGAGAAAGAGTTTTTCCAAACCAGCTACCTACTTCCCTGTCTATATTGACTGCATCTATTATTTTTTCAAAAATACATTGATTCCGTCTTAGCATTTATTCATTCAAAATCGAATAATTTCTTTTTTCATTAAACTCAATTCATTATGTTCAATGTTTATTTTCTGTCCATGAAGGAAGATTCATTTTGCCCAGTAGAAATAAAAAAAAGGTTTCCCATACCGGGAATCGAACCCGAGCCTCCTGGGTGAAAGCCAGGTATCCTAGCCACTAGACCATATGGGATTATAGTGATGATTATTTTTTTCACTTGTCAAAATGTGACGTTTTTGGCATTTCAACCAATAGTAGCGGATTATTCTATGGTTTTTCTAGCCAATCATTGGGTATTATACTGATAAAACTAGCTGGTCCTTTCGATTGTTTCGATGAAACCTTGTTTACCTTTGAACTGTCAAAACTGTACGGTTTACCGCGTCGATTCTATTGAACTGGCTCATATTTATATAAATTATCATGAATGAACAGTTACCTTATTATATATAGTCATTCACTTTTCACTTTTTCAGCATAATAATAACATAACACATTTCAATAAACACTCAAACACGTAAATAACTCATAACCTCAACTTTATGACAGATATAGCGATTCAAATATTTAAGGTTTCCTTCAAATTAAGATGGCGTACAATTAGTTTTCATTAAATACAATTCATTTTTTGTTGTATGAGAAGAAACCGTTGTATGCAGATTTTGATACAACGACATAACGAATCATTTTATGTTCCTTCTGGCGCGATTTTCATGTCATAAGAAATTTTCAATTATCAACTTTGTACAATGAGAGGTGTGACGCCATCTCTTGGTATCGTCATATCATATTCAATGCGTAAGCATTATATCTCTTCTGGATCATAGAGGGCCTACATCGTTGTTTGACATTTCAAATCAGTAAAATTTTCACCTTTTTTCGTTTCCTTCTTATGTAAATGAAATAATGATCAATTAAATTGTTCTTCCTTCTATTTGTTCAAAAAATAATCTTTCCAAATACAACTCGTTCTTCAAATTTAATAAGATAAATTTTCATTTTCGAAACACTCAAACTTTTTTATTTTGAGGCAAAAGCATTCAAACAAACCGAATTAGATAAAATCACTCGTCCTACGGACTCGTGATTTTATCAATCGGTTTGTTTTCATACTTTTGCCAAATAAAAAAGTTTTTGTGAAAAATGAAAATTTATCGATTAAATTTGAAGGACTCGTGGTATTAAGTACCTTTGATTATTTCGACAAATTTATCTCAGCGTTCTGATATCATTAAAATTTGGTTGAACTGCAAATAGATGAAAAAATAATACAAAAAAATTCTCAAATATTCATTTGAAAAGGAAAATAACTCATTAAGGGTGTTTCATTCGGTGTTTGAATATCACACCCCCCTCTTGCTCTCATGTTTGTATCTTTCTGAGAAAGAAATTGTATTCTTATGAATGAACAAAGGTAAATCTCCAATATCACGATTCTTTTAGCAACCTATACCTAGAGATTGAAAACACACCATGTTCTTATAAAAAGCTATTCATTTTCTGGAAATCACGCCTTTGTCATGTTTTACCTTGCATATTTCCTACGTTTTATATCATGTGGCAACACCGCTGGGATTCTTACTGTTTTTCCAACATTCTTTCATAAAATCGCAAAAGGAACCGGAACTATGCAATTGTCGAAAGACAGTATCGATATGTGATCAGTATTTTCGTTGAAAAAGCGCCTAAGGAGAGAACAAATTGTAACTATGAATGTTTTCACGAATTCCTATCGAAAAACAATTTTTTCCAATTCCCAAAGTATTGATCAAATGTCGTATGATATTCGACAATTGTTAATGAAAAAAAAATCAATTGTCGCGCATGTAGTAGGCATAAAAAAGTATAAGCGCGACAATTATTTTCTTTCCACGACAAATTCTCGGCAATTATACGACATTCAAAAAAAAAGTTACAATGATTTCAATGCAAGTGGCCATGATAACTTTATATGGACTTTTTCTCATTCTTATAACGGCCGCGAGTCTGCGTCACATCCAAGCCGTCAGATTATTATATAAGACCTTTTTTCAGGTTCACTTAGCATATTCTCAGAAAATCTGACGCGCTCGAGAATTTTTGTTTATATTTTTGAAAATCTATAACCGCTCCCCCCACCGATGAAAAGGACTACATTATATAACATTTTTTCTTTCTATCATCTAAGCTTCGCAACCCAATAGGTCTCTATGACGCTCGAGTAAATCCCGATTTAGCATCGTGGGCTCTCCTACTATTACTCCAGTCTATGACGGTGAAAAAAGTGCAAACTGTGTATTTATCCCATACAGCACCGATTCGTATGAAAATTTGGATTCAGGATCTACATATCCTCTTTTTCAAAATCTACCCTGTGCCGAGGGTTGCTTTCTCGCTGGGGGTGGATGCCACCCCTTCTTGGGGGGTGAATTTTTTTTTATTGAAAATAAGTGCTGAAATCAATAGATTGACTAATTCTGAGCACTTTTTGTTCAATGAAGTTTTTTCTGAAAAGCAATACTTTTCGACTTTTTCGCGAGTGAAATTGTCGGTTTTCAGGCAAAAAAAACACGTTTTCAAACCCTTTTTCGCGAATAACTGGAAGATAATGCATCTAATCGAAAAACCTGCGGAGAGCAAAATTATAGCTTTTGAAAGAACAAAAGAGATCGTTTCTTTGTGATGTATGCAAAGCCACTACAAACTGAATAATCGCTTGTTGGAAGTTGATTGGTATTTTCAATCGCCAAAATGAAAACTTTCTACGTACAATAAGCAAAAACCAATGCATTTTCCGGAAAAAAGTAATTGGACCTTTTTTAAAGTCCTTCAAAAAATACTTTATTTTTGTTATTTACAAAAGTTTCTAGCATCAAAACTGACCGAGGTATGAAGGAAATAATGTTGAATCCAATTTTTTTGTTGAAAAAGAATTGTGAATAACTCATCCTCTCCTCCCCCCCTTCGAAAAAAATCGTTGTTACTCCATAATTCACTTCTTTCATGTTCTGATAATGAGTTCTGAGTTTTTCATCAATTGAAAGTACGTGGTTTTAGAAAAAATTGATATTGAAGAGAAAAAATCATATACGTAATTCAGCGAAAAATCACTATTTCCTCGAAATAACTCGAAAAGTATTGATCACATGCAAAAATTTTCAGAGCACAAAATTGAAGGTTATCCTTCTCGGAGAATTTTGGCGTTTCATTTTTTTCTGCAGGATGAAAATAGAGTAAGATATGGCCAGTTAAATATTGTGAGGGTTCTCGCAAAGTATCTTTTTTGAGCCCGTTCAGCATGAGCCTTTTTAATAATATAATCTGAAACAAAAAATCATGTAAATGAGCTTATAGCTCTTGAGAACAGCTACAAAATGCTTTTTTGGTGTATTTGATTGCTTGAGTACTAAGCAAGTTATGGGGAAAAAACAAAAACATTTTTTTTAGAAATTAGAGTATGTATATTGAAGAATACACAGTAACTATATTTTAGGCATAGTGGAAGAATAAAGGCTTTCTGAAGGACGTCAAAGAAGGTCCAATTAGTTTTTCCCGAAAAATGTATTGGTTTTTGGTTATTGTACGTAGAAACTTTCCATTTTGGCGTTTGAAAATACCAATCAACTTTCAACAAGCAATTATTCAGTATCACTACTTTTATTCGGGTTTGAAGGCCGTCGTTTTTTGGAATTTCTTCCTGACGTTTCGCTGGCTCGAGTGGCTAGCTTCTTCAGAGGATCATTCATCTTGGAATTCACTCCGATGACATCGGAGTGAATTCCAAGATGAATGATCCTCTGAAGAAGCTAGCCACTCGAGCCAGCGAAACGTCAGGAAGAAATTCCAAAAAACGACGGCCTTCAAACCCGAATAAAAGTAGTGATACTGAAAACCTCGGCCGCGAAAGCCTCAACTTTTTTGTCAAGCAATTATTCAGTTTGTAATGGGTTTGCATACATCACAAAAAAACAATCGCTTTTGTTTTTTCAAAAGCTATAATTTTGCTCTCTGCAGGTTTTTCGATTAGATGCACTATTTTCGAGTTAATCGCGAAAAAGGATCTGAAAACGTGTTTTTTTTGCCTGAAAACCGACAATTTCACTCGCGAATAAGTCGAAATGTATTGCTTTTCAGAAAAAAACTTCATTAAACAAAAAGTGCTTAGAATTCGTCAATCTATTGATTTCCGCAATTATTTCCAATAAAAAAAATTTCACCCCCAAGAAGGGGTGGCATCCACCCCCAGGGAGAAAGCAACCCTCGGCACAGGGTAGATTTTGAAAAAGAGGGTATGTAGATCCTGAATCCAAATTTCCATGCGAATCGGTGCTGTATGGGATAAATACACGGGAAAATGGTCATAGACTGGACTATATAGAAAATAAAAACGAAATCGAAGGTCAACTCGGTATTTTTAATAATCACAAATCTCTCCTTTTCGCAAACCTCATCATCATACAGGCAATCAAAATGAAGGAATTCTGCAAGAAGATACCCCACCCCGTCCACTGGTTCTGGGTCTGGTCCAGGATGAAGTCGTTGATCAGAATATAAGAAGCCGCTATCATACATCCGAAACTGGCCATCAGACAAAGGAACAGCAGCAGTCTAGCCACGACAGGGTTGCAGCAACCGTTGCTTTTAGGAATCGCGCCGTATATCACTTCAGACGGTATGATGTTGGTTCCGATCTGAAATTCACGAATATTCAATGCGATAAGAGCTCACTTACATCGGCGTGTCGAAGTCCTGGTGACTCAACTGATTAGATTTTGTTTAGATTTTTGTGGAGAAAAAAACAATCGACGCTTTCGAAGATTTCCCCTATTTTTTCGGTAGAGGGCGTTATGTTCCCATTTTTCAAATTTGATAACAGGTGTCAAGTTAAATGTCATATTGTCATGTCAGTTTGAAATTTTAATGTTTACGATGTTTTTATCGTGTTTATTTGTTGATTTCATTGCTTTTAAATATCGAAACGTTGTTACTGGTATCTCATTGTCCACCCATTATCCTTCAGGTTGCGATCTCTTCTCGCTAGCCAATCAAATAAAAGTGGAAAAAGCCGACTGCACATTATTTTCACTTAGTGCAAATTTAGCTTCAGACAAGACTGACAAGAGCGTGTTGGCGACATCTGTACATATTGTACGGGAACCTCCAAAAGCTCAATTGTCCACCAAAAATCAAGCAATCCAGATTTCGCCACTTTTATTCCAAACTTCTACAGGTATAAGTAAACACACCAGGGTTTCCAGGCATCTTACGTACAAGGTTTACTCGGTACCCGACAGCGCGACACGTGTATAATGGCGGACGCGGTGCTCTAAAGGTAGACTTTACAAAAACACTTTTTTCACTATAACCACAGAATATCGGAACTACACAGAAACACACTGAAAAAAGGTACTATGTTCGTCATTAAAGAATAAAACTTGCTACCAAGATGAATAAAAAGCCTATGGTGTGTTGACTTATACCTAATAGATTGTAAGCAAATTTTCTCGACTTTACTCTATCTTGATTTTCATCAATTTTAACTGAAGATATGCCTTCGAGAGTTTGCCAGCAGAGGCGCACCACCTTACGTGATTTTAATTTGATCTGTGATGCCATGATATCCGTCTGCTCGACAACCATTCGATTATTTATAGGTTATGTTTATTTCATGATCTCATGTTTTGCATGCAATTTCTTGCTCTCCCGCGAAATGCTATAAATTATGTAGTCATCACATTTTGACTTCTGCTTTCAATTTAATGAAAAATAAATCAAAAACTCAGTGATTGTGATGTGATTTTAAATCTTCCGAAACAATAGTTGTGAGTGAACCTGGAAAGTATTGATATATCATCTTTCTACTTTCTGAGGGACCGAAGATAGGTAAGTACTTTTTTCTTCATAGAGTTGAAAAAATGCAATTTTAATGTGATAACGAGCCGATGATATGAGGGATAAGTAACACCTAGACGTTACACGAGCGTTTTATTTTAAGCTTTGTAAATCGGTTCATGATAAATCTATCACTATGAAATCAAACAAATACAAGAACAGCAACGATAAACACTTACAAAGAATATAAACAAGAAAAACGTGAAAAGAAACAAGAACTAGGTACAAGATTTTGAATATTGAAGGAACTTTCAAATGCATTCAAATTCAAATCGAACTGTCAAACATTTCAAAAAAATTAATAGCTTTCTATTAGGCGAACTTGACCTTACGTATTATGTATACTGATAATTCTATTGGTGAACGAATGGTCCCGTAGGAGTTTATCCAATGAGACCGCCGGTATCGAAAATCAATCGTGAGCTGCCGCCTCAATGAAAATGTACCCTTAGAAAATCGCATTTGTATCACCACCTCAACACCACCTACCGTCAAAAAATGTAAGTTTACTCTTCGATCAGAGATGCGTATGTGTTGATTGTACCCAAATATTTTCATGTGGTTCAATCAGTTATTTATTCATTGGTACTCAAAACAGACTCACCAAAGCAAATGTTGCGAGTATACCGGGCGCGTTGTACACTTTCGTTTGACTAATCACCTCGCTATACTGTACATTGATATCCAAAATGATCCACCAACCAAAGAAGAACAGGAATCCCGCTGCACCGGAAACAATGGCGTTGAATTTGAAGGGTGTTATTGCCGAAAAACACGATGAAGACATGATTGAAAGGAGTATCACTTCACATGAGTACTTGTCATTCTGACAAGTAACTATCTGACACCCTAGTATACCATAACCATACAGTAGAGACACTCGCCACAGAACACCAACTTCAGTAGTTTGACATGTCGGGTTGTTATCAATCAACTTTATTGATGAGCGTCAATGTGTGTTGAAATATTGTATTTTGAATTTTTATAGTACTACCAAGATGGAAAAGTGTGTGCTTATCGCGGATGTTTGTCGAGGCTAGATACTCCAGTCTATGACGGTGAAAAAAGTGAAAACTGTGTATTTATCCCATACAGCACCGATTCGTATAAAAATTTGGATATAGGTTCTACTTACCCTCTATTCCAAAATCTACCCCGTGCCGAGGGTTGCTTTCTCCCTGGGGGTGGATGCCACCCCTTCTTGAGGGTGAAAAATTTTTTATTGGAAATAAGTGCGGAAATCAATAGATCGACTAATTCTAAGCACTTTTCGTTCAATGGAGTTTTTTCTGAAAAGCAATACTTTTCGACTTATTCGCGAGTGAAATTGTCGGTTTTCAGTCAAAAAACACACATTTTCAGATCCTTTTTCGCGAATAACTGGAAAATAATGCATCTAATCGAAAAACCTGCGGAGAGCAAAATTATAGCTTTTGAAAAAACAAAGGCGATTATATATTTGTGATGTATGCAAACCCACTAAAAACTGAATAATTGCTTGTTGAAAGTTGATTGGTATTTTCAAACGCCAAAATGGAAAGTTTCTACGTACAATAACCAAAAACTAATGCATTTTTCGGGAAAAACTAAGTGGACCTTTTCATGTCCATGTCATTTATAGAAGTCTCTAGCATCAAAACTGACCGAGGTATGGAGGAAATGATGTTGAATCCTATTTTTTCGTTGAAAAAAAATTGTGAATAACTCATCCTATCTCCCGCCCCCCTTTGAAAAAAATCGTTGTTACTCCATAATTCACTTCATTCATGTTCTTTCATAAGTTCTGATTTTTTCATCAATTGAAAGTACGCAGTTTTGGAAAAAATTGAGATTGAAGAGAAAAAATCATATACGTAATTCAGCGAAAAATCACAATTTCTTCGAAATAACTCGAAAAGTATTGATCACATGCAAAATTTTCTGGGGAAGAAAAATGAAGGCTATTCTTCTCTGAAAATTTCGGTGTTTTATTTCTTTCTGCAGGATGAAAATAGAGTAAGATATGGCCAGTTAAATATTGTGAGGTTTCGCGCAAAGTACCTTTTTTGAGCCTTTCCAGCATGAACCTTTTCAAAAATATAATCTGAAACAAAAAATAATGTAAATGAGCTTATAGCTCTTGAAAAAAGCTACAAAATACTTTTTTGGCGGATTTGATTGTTTGAAGACTAAGCGAGTTATGGGAAAAAAAACAAAAACATTTTTTGTAGAAATTAGAGTATGTACATTGGTATATTGGAGAATACACATAGTAACAATATTTTAGGCCTAGTCGAACTATTTGTATATTATATATGTATATAAACATATAGTTCCACTAGACAACGATTTTTTCCAAAGGGAGGAAAAAGCAAGGATGAGTTATTCACAATTTTTTTCAAGGGAAAAATAGGATTGAACACTATTTCCTTCATATCTCGGTCAGTTTTGATTCTAGAAACTTTTATAAATAACAAAAATGAAGGATTTCCGAAGGACTTCAGATAATGTTCAATTAGTTTTTCCCGAAAAATGCATTGGTTTTTGGTTATTGTACGTAGAAACTTTCCATTTTGGCGTTTGAAAATACCAATCAACTTTCAATAGGCAATTATTCAGTATGTAGTGGGTTTGCATACATCACAAATAAACAATCGCCTTCGTTTTTTCAAAAGCTATAATTTTGCTCCCCGCAGGTTTTTGGATTAGATGCATTATTTTCCAGTTATTCACGAAAAAGGATCTGAAAATGTGTTTTTTTTGACTGAAAACCGACAATTTCCCTCGCGAATAAGTCGAAAAGTATTGCTTTTCAGACAAAAATCCATTGAACAAAAAGTGTTTAGAATTAGTCAATCTATTGATTTCCGCACTTATTTCCAATAAAAAATTTTTCACCCTCAAGAAGGGGTGGCATCCACCCCCAGGTAGAAAGCAACCCTCGGCACAGGGTAGATTCTGAAAAAGAGTGTATGTAGATCCTGAATACAAATTTTCATGCGAATCGGTGCTGTATGGGATAAAAACACGGGAAAATGGTCATAGACTGGACTAAGAGACAAATTATCATCTCTCTTGAGGTTTCCGAAGGATGTCAAAAAGTAATAGCCATTAGTGTTCTGTAGAATAGTAGCTCTTTAAATTTTTTATATATTCCTTACAAATTTCAGAACTCTAAATAGAACCTAATTTGCGTCGACGTATTAGCTTTATAAAAATGCATCCCAATATTAAATAACTCTCTCAGGTGTGAGGCATGGTTGAAGGGATGTAACCGAGTAAATTCACTTGAAAAATCTCCCGAAGCTCTCTACAACAACTATGGCTTGTGTGAATTTCACTTTGAGAAAGAAATGTTCTAGAATTTTCTACACATTGAAATTTGCAAATAGGAATTGGAAAAAAAGCAAAATAATAAATGGAAGAACAAATAAATTACCATTTTAAGTCATTTATAGTCTTTATCACATTGTTAATGTCTGAAGCTGCTGCGAATAAAACATCCTCTCGAAAGCTTTTTATTTCCTAGTCATCGAATATACCTTTCCAAACAAACATGGACTGGAGCAAAAACCAACAGAAAAGTGGAATAGCCATTGTAAGTACTTGAGAATTGCAGATAATTCACGTTTATTTCAAACGTTATCCTAGACAAAATATCAATTTTATGATGTGAAATAACATACTGATTTGATACTTGGTATCCCGTACATTCAAATTTTCCGCCACAAAATGACATTACACACCCCGAGCACAGAATGAAGGTCAAAGAAATTTGACTTTCGAGAACGAAGGATTGACATTTAAGTGTCTCTACTGTATGGCTATGGTATACTGGGCAGACACTAAAGTATTTTTGACTGTGAAAATTATGAAAAATGTCGCGGGTTCTGAGCCCTTATTTCAGGTTCTTCGTGATGAGTTTTTCAGTATCTTTGATCTTGAAGAAATCCGTTCAAAAATAAATGAATGGGTGATACAGTGTTTCCTTGTATATAGGGTGTAAGGCAATTCATAACCGCCCCTATAACTTTTTGTCTCTGCTGGTATATATGTGAAGTTTAAGTGGTTCTATGGTATCTCAATTTGGATTAATCGGCTTGAAAAGTTCACACCAACAATTTTCGAAAAATGAAATCCGTATTTTGTTGCATGGCATCTCAGGTATTTTGTTGGAAACTGTTTGACATAAGCAGAGAATATTTTGTTCCACATAACATGTCACTTACCCGCTTTGAGCAGAAGTTGAAAAATGTAACGTTTAAATTCGGTACTAGAGCAATTTAGCAGACCAATGATAGTACAATATTAATCCACATATTTATTTACGAGTCACTGACACTTCACTATCACCATTATCATGTTTGAAAAAAATATGTATTCTTCGTTGCTTTAATCACGGATATTGCGAGACTTTGTTGTTTGATTGCATTACTGGTTACTGGCCTTTCAGGGCGCTGATATATTCCGGTGAATATTTCCCTCATATATAAAATGTCCCATAAGAGCAATGCAATTATTGAAAACTACAGCGGTAATTGCATCGTATCAAGTAACCATAACAACACATTTGAAACCGTATCGCTAGACGTCAGTAAACAACACAAATAAATGTCAGATAGACTTCAAAAATGAAAAAACATTTCGCGTTTTGGTGAGTGCTCCATACAATCTATAGAGGAAAGTATAAATGAACAAAAAATAACATTTCCTTGAGAATTTCTTTATTCGTGAAATATACCAATGAATTACATTCGTGCATAAAAATGACCAGATAATTTTGCATTCGATCGTGATATCTTATACAAATTGCATTCGGTTATTTTCATATTTTGTAAAAGAGCCTCGTCCTTCGGACTCGGGCACTTTCGCCAAAATATGAAAATAAACTCTTGCAATATTAAGATTTCTTGCTTTCTTGCAAAATTATCGGTAATTTTTATGCACTCGTGCAATTACAACCGATAATTATTTCTCTCAATATTTCGAATCGGGTGATCCTGAAATAAACGAAAATTTGGGGTTATATTTACTGTAGGTGGAACCGATATTACTACTATAATTATTTTAAGTGCTCTTTGCTGAACTACGAGACTCAACAGATGTCATAATCGTCATTGTAATTGGATCTGATTGATTAGAGATGGATCTCTTTTTGTCGTCCATGTTTATTGAAATGTTTCACAAAAATAACTGGAGGCGGCAGGAGGCGGTAGACATAAATATACCGTGTTGATATATCCTGTATCAGTGAAAAGAGAGTGGTTTCAATTTTTTTTATTAGATTTTGAAACGAGAATTAGGAAAAAAAGTAATCTAAACCATAGTGATGGCCTCTAAAATGAATCAATTATCAACCAGAAACGGCTTTTACAACACTTAACCAACCTTGAAATGACTGAAAATCAATAAATGATAATTCACCCTGATAAGGATCAATTTAAAATGCAAATATTTAAAAAAACTACTTATCTGAAATATTCCCCATAATGACTGATTTAACACATTCAGAATCAGTTCATTAATATCTCAGATAATAGTCTGAGTAGACAAAAGTATACTGTCATTTGAATATAAAATTATTATTATATATACTATATATATTAGAATTCTGCTATAATTTTCAATAAAAAGAAATATAATATAATATTGACACTACGTACCAAAAACTGCAAATCCCTCGAACATTTTCCAAAATAGGCTTGAAAAAGGAGGCAGACTAGCTCCGAAACGTCGCTATGGGTAAGTATACTCATTTTTTCAATAAATTCGTTAAATACATTTCTGAATCATAAAAATATAAGTGACTGACAAAATTGTCACTCAATTTTGCATCTTTTTGATATTGGTAGTATAGTGTACCATAAATTCTCAAGTGACTTAGGAAAAATAACACACGGGTGGCATCCAATTTTTTTTCCAACAAGCGGAAGAAATCGTTTTCATTATGAGATAATAATATTTGTGATCAAATCAAGGCTACTTGTGTCTCAGTAACCTAAAAATGTTAGAATAACTTGACATGACATTATACATTGTTACAAATGTTTGAATAAATGTTGACGCTTGTCAGTTTTCGCTGAAGAGAAGGAAAACTTTTTTGAAGAGAAAAACCTCAAATAAAATGGAGGAAACTGATGAAAATTAGGTTCCTGAGGATATCCTCACGGAAGCAGAAGAAGCAGCGATGCAGATTTTGCCAGAAAATTCCCGAGATGCCTACGACAAAGAGTTAAAAATGTTTGAGTCTTGGATGGATTCACAGAGATGAAAGGTATCGAAGAAAATGTTCTATTGGCTTATTTTTTACATTTGCAAAAAAATTGGCCCCATCGCCGCTATGGACCAAATCGATGCTTCAAAATATGGTTAACTAAGGAGTTTTTTGAAAAGCAAATTACAGCTGTTCGCAAGACATAAGAACTACCTGAAGGGTCAGTGAAAAAATATCGAAAAACATGATATCGAAAGAAAAAATATCGACAACAAAACATCGAAAAATAGAATATCGAAAGTAAATAATATCGAACGGAAAATATATCGATCGGAAAAAATATCGTCTAACATAATAGCGAACGGAAATAATATCGAATAACAAAATATCGACACAGTATATTAGCGAATAACACAATATCGAATGGAAAATATTTCGAAAATGAAACTTCAAACTGACTTTCATATGATGGTTTGAAAGTTGATGTCAAAATGACTTCGAATTTCCAATATGTTCCTAGCCAGAAAGGAAATGATAAACTGTTTTATAATGGTTATTTATACACTCGCGAGAAACAATCCGACACTGTTACTTATTGGAAATGTGAACAATGGAAAAGCAACGGTTGTAAGGGAAGAGCTGTCTGTGTAGATGGAAAAGCAACTGAGAAAAATGACCATAACCATACAGGAACCCCATCAAGATTCGAATTAGCAACAAAATTAGACCAACTAAAGCAAGATGCAAGAAAAAGTAAAGATTCTCCCCAAATGTTAATTTCGAATATTGCTGCAACCACCAGTGAACATACACTTCCTCAGCTACCATCTATAAGTAGTATGAAGAGAACTATCAGGAATATTAGACAGAAAGAAAATAGAGGCCTGACAGTTCCGACTAGTCGAACAGAGTTTGATATACCCGATGTATATAGAAAAATAGGAAAGAGTGAGAACTGGCTATTATTCGACTCTGGTAAAGAAGATAGTTGTAGAATGATAATATTTGCGACACCGTCGAACATTGACCATTTATCGAGGAGTAAGAACTGGTTTATGGATGGTACGTTCAAAACTGTACCCTCAATGTTTTACCAATTATTCACTATTTATGGTGAGGTTGGAAACATAACTGTACCATTGGTATTCGCCCTGCTGCCTAATAAAACAGAATTGACATATAAGGCATTTTTTGACAAAGTGAAAGATTCATTGACTTCATTATCTTTAGAATCCGTCACTACTGACTTCGAGATAGCAATGATTGATGGGTTCAAAACGGTATTTCCAAATATCAAACAATACGGCTGTTTTTATCATTTCAAACAATGTCTATACAGACAAATTCAAAAATCTGGATTCAAAACCCGCTACGACACAGATTCTGAATTTCAATATTGCATCAAATTGTTATCGGCAATTGCTTTTGTTTCAGAAACGTATGTAGTGAAGGTTTTCGACATTATATGTGAAAGAAATTTGATTCCACAAGAAGCACAATCTATAATTGATTATTTTGAAGATACATGGATTGGTCGTAGACCGACACGGAAACCCATCTTCGACCATTCGTTGTGGAACTGCTACAATAGAGCACTGCATGGGTTTCAAAAAACGAATAATGCAGTCGAAGGCTGGCATAGAAGCCTAATGAGTCAATTCCACGCGAAGAACCCATCCATATGGAAATTTCTGGAAGGTATTTTGAGAGAACAAAGTATGACGGAATTAAAAATTTCGCATGAAATATCTGGTCAAAAAGAACAAAGAAAAAAGAAATACAAAGATTTAACCGGAAGATTGCAATCAGTAGTTCGTTCTTTTGAATTGTATTTCGATGGAAACGACCCCATTTTTTATATTAATTACGTGAAAAGCATTGTCAACAATATAATTTGAGAACCACATGCTTTTAAATTGTAGAAATAATGTGTTATTTTCTGCCTGTTTCTCCTAATATTCGAAATAAATGTATTTCATATTATGATAATGATATTTTGAGTGTTTCCTTCCATTTTTGTATGTACTTTGAAGGCAAATTCAATTCAAACTCGATATTTGATATCGTGAAGTACGTTGATACAAGAATTTTTTTATTGCGGATATAATTCAACACCACAGTAATTTGAACTATTCCAACAAAACGACAAATTTCACAATGATCGAATCTACGGATATCGGATCCATGAGAAATTCTCTTAACAGTATTTTTATAATACACTCCAGGATTTAACAATGTACCAGCATCTATAAAACTACAACAATATTTTATTACTCTTTTTCCCCTATACTTATCTTGTTCTTGGTTAATTTGTTTTTCGATATTTTATTCTTCGACATTTTATTATTCGATATATTCTCTTCTCGATAATTTGTTGATCGATTTTTTTTCCTTTCGATATTTTTTCCGATCGATATATTTTCCGTTCGATATTATTTACTTTCGATATTCTATTTTTCGATATTTTGTTGTCGATATTTTTTCTTTCGATATCATGTTTTTCGATATTTT